>PVLD010010827.1:0-68622 GCA_004027595.1 Dinomys branickii | reverse complement strand
GATACAAACCTAGAACGACAGAAATGCTTTTGAAAATACCCTATTTTAACATGCAATTGTTTGTATAATTTGGTTTTAGTACTAAATAAATGATGAGCTTTGCCTGTGAGATAATTCTGTACCAGTGCTATTTTTGTAACTAGTACTGCAGATGTTCAGCGAAGCCATTGGAGAGTTTTGTCTTTGATCATATTTGACAGTAATGTCCAAATAAACCCAGGTTTTAGCAACTTCTCTTTTGTTTATACACTACACATAGATATGAGATGCAAGCTGGGCGTGGTGGCGCACACCTGTAATCCCAGCACTCGGGAGACTCAGGCAGAAGGATCATTGCGAGTTTTGAGACCAGCTGGGGCTACAAAGTGAGCTCAAGGCCAGCCTGAACTGCAGAGCGAGACCCTGTCTCAAAAAAGACAAAAACCAAACCAAAACAAAAAAACATGAGATGCATTCTTTGTTGGCATGTGCTATATCCTAGAAAAATGAGACTTCTGTTATTATTGCAGTATTATGTATAGCTAAGACTCAAGAGACCCTTGTTAGGGTAAGAAGAGTTTATTATTTAACTTCTGGTGTCTTTATTTTCACAGATATTTTTGTATTTAAAGATAGTCCAAGACTGCTGCCCTTTTTTTTTTCTCAAAAAAAAATTTTTTTTTTCTCAGGGACTATATGTCAAGGAACATGAGGGTGTACATGTATAGAATTTATTCCATTTGAAAATTTGAACATATGTAGCTTCAGAATCTACTATCAGTTACACATCTGCCTTCAGGCTCGTCAGACTATCCCCTTCAAAGCTTGTCAGACTATCCCTACCTGTGTAACCCTCCCAAGTCAGTGTTATTGGATTACTGTTTGATGTCTTCAAAGAGGTGTTTTTCAAAAAGAGGTCAGCAGATTGACTTGGATACCAACTTGCTGCTAAAATCCATTGAGCAAATGTGTGCTACTTCCTAGTAAGGACACCGTTTCCACGTAACTGCTGTGAGTTCCTCCTGCGCTCCCTGACCTCTAAACTTTGAGCAGCTCCAGGGTGAGTCCTTGCATCCCTCTTTATCTTTGACATGATGCAAGTAATTGAATCCATAGCCCCAATCATGCTAGCCAAGCACTCTCCCACTGAGCTACAGCCTCAGCCCTCTTTTGTTTTGTTTTTGAATCAGGGCCTTGCTAAGTTACCCGGGATAACCTTGAATTTGTGATCCTCCTGTCTGAGCCCAGTAGCTGGTTCTAGGCATGTGCCCCGTACCCTTTGGATCTCCATATGCTGATGACTTCCAGATTCGGACCTGGAAATCAGGACTGGAGCCCTGTGCGGGAAACCTGACTCAGCTCTCCTGCAGCCTTGGCCTTGATCCAGCCAGCTGCTTGGTGTTTCTACTTCAGCGAGCTCTGTTCTTACCCTGGGACCATTCCCATCGTCATCGATGGCCACTCATCTTTCCGTGTTGCTCGGCACAAAACCCTTCATGTCCTCTCTGACCTTCCTTCTCTTTCTTCCCGTATGTTTTGGACCTACCTTTGACCCACCAGTGCTACAATCCCAGGAGAGTCACAAGTTCCAGGCCAGCCTGGACTACGTAATGAAACCCTATCTCAAAAAAACTAAAAAAGAGAAATCTGGCCAGTGTAATATTGTCAGATAATGTAATAATGTTGGGCCTAGGCTCCCAGCATTTCTTTTTTGGATTGTTACGGTCACCTCCTAAATGCCTCCTGTATTTACTTTCTACTCCTTAAAACTCTTCGCACCAGAGCAGCCAGAGGGGTTTTGTTCAAAGATCAGATTCTGTTCATTCTGTGCTGAAAACCCTCATGTATGAGAGAAAAAGGCCACCCAGTCATCCCAGGATTATTTGTTTAAAAGTCTTTATACCCAAGTGATTGGATAATCAGTTTTTTTATTGCTTCTATCTAGATGTAATCTTTCTTATTTTAAATAAAAATTCGAAGCCAGGAATGGTGGTGCATGCTTGTAATCCCAGCATTGAGGGAGTCTGAGGAGGGAGGATTGCAAGTTCAAGTCCCACCTGGGCGACCTAGCAAGACCCTGTCTATAAATTAGGGAGATAGATTAGCTAGATAGACAGATAGACAGACAGATAGATAGATAGATAGATACATACATACATACATACATAGAAAGGGCTGGGGTTATAACTCAGTAACAGAGCACCCCAGAATTTGATCCTTAGCATCACAAAAATAAGGTATCGCCTTCTCCCTAAGAGAATTCTGAATACCTTACAGTGTCTCATTAAGCTTTCAGCCCTGTTGGACCATAGAAACTCTTGTGATTTGTGTCTGAAGTAGTTTAACGGGAATGCAGAAGGACTGAGCCACTCACGGCCTGCTGGAAGTCATTTCCAGGCTGGGGCTGCGGCTCAGTGGAAGAGTGTTTGCCAAGCATGCTGAGACCCTGGGTTTGATCCTCAGTCTCATTCTGAATCTGTTTTCTTCTGCCATCCTTCAAGAAAACCCAAGAGAACTTTGTATATTTATGCATGAACTAATGGTATATAGTTGTGCCAAGACTGACCTTGGCAAAAGAAATTAATTTTTGAAAGTTAAAAAAACACATATAGGTACCATATGTGTTTTTCTGAAAGTAGGTATTTTTGTGTTCAAAAAAAAATTATACTTCAAGAAATTTGTGGGGCAAAATGTAGTATGTACACTTAATAGTAAGAAGTATTCTAAGAACCAAACTTTCAACATTCCTTATAAACTTAAAATTTTGAATGCATATAGAAATAATTTTCTGAAGACACTTAAGTGCCCTAAACCTAAAGAAAGGTATCTAAAATTCAAAATTCTACTGTTGACTCTTGAAAGCAGTAAACCTTCCATTATTAACAGTGAATAAAATGTACAGTGAATGAAGGGGAAGTCTGGGGAAATTGCAGAGTCACCCTCTGTTGAGAGAACAAATGACTAATACAGGTAACGGGCCCAACCTGCTGTAGTTTGAGTTTATTTCACACATTTTACCAGGGTTCCGGTTTTCTGCCTATTTCATCAAAGGAGACAGCAATCAGATACAGTCTGCTTGCCCAGCAGCCTTCGTGTAGGATAGGTGTGTCCCCTACATGGTTGCACTGTCCTGGTACCTGCCTTGTGGTCCAGAGAGAGAGGTGTAAATGGGAATACCCCAGAGCGGAAGTCTCCCTTCCATGCTTGCTTTTCCAAGATCAGAGTCACATCCACCAATCACATCCATCCACTAGTCACATCCATCAATTTTTTTTTTTTTTTTTTGGTATCAGGAATCAAACTCAGGACCTTGCACTTACCAGGCAGGCTCTTACATCACTGAGCTATATCTCCAGGCCAACATTTATCATTTCATCTGAGTAATTATTTGGAAAATCATTTTAGATTTATGGAGCAGTTGTAAAAAAGGATCAGAGAGTTCCCATGTGTCTTTTATCCAGCTTTCCCTAACATCTTCTATGATCATGGTACTTTTCTCAAAGCCAAGAAGGTAACATTAATGAACGCACAGGCTTTATGCAGACTTCGCCAGATTTTTCAGTAATGACCTTTCTCGTTTCAGGACTCAATTTAAACCCCACATTGCACTTTGGGGCAGTCATTTTTTAAAGCCAAACAGCACTGAGGTCTCCACTCTTTCTGAAGCTCAGCTGACTAGAGGCTTCGTTGCAGTGAGGTTGCGCTACCAGAGATTGAGTAAGCCTGTGCAGGTGCAAGTTGCAGGTGAGCTCATCAGAAGGGAGAGAATGTAAGGTTTCCACCTGAATTTTTCACTTTTTCTTTAGTATTTGGAGCTGACAGAAAAGGACCCTTTCTGACTCTACCTGAAACTTACAGCACTCTCTGATAGCAGTGACTTGAGCGTCTCCTTTTCTTTTCTGGCAGCCCTTAGCTAATTTTCTTTGTATCTAAATCAGTTTAAAATGAGCACGACTTTATACACCAACATTATTAACAAGTGTCAGCACAGCTCTGAAAATAGTGCCTGGGAGCAGTTTCTGTTTCAGAATCCATAAAGGAGCACAGAACCAGCTCATCCTGCAAACTCCCACTGATGGCTAATTACAAAAAAAAGTTTCAGACCTGCCTGGTACTTTCTGATCCCTCTTTACCCTTGAGAGATTTCTGTGACTGCCGCATGATTTGCCTGTCTGCTTTGTACAAGGAAAACTCTTCCATGGGGACATTTTCCTTTCTTTGTATACAAAAAAGCAAATGAGTAGCTAAGGAATGTAGATTCAAATGCAACAAAGGAGGCAGATGAGAGAAGGATGGTGTAATTTACTGAAGGAAAACTGAGATGGGGGTTTGTTTTGAGGCTTCAGAAAGACTGGAGACAAAAACCAGTCTTCAAAGCTACATTGCCAGAGTCACTGGAGCCATTGAAAATAACAGTGGTGGGGCTGGGGGTATAGCTCAGTGGAATAAGCACTTGCCTAGCAAGCGCAGGGTCCTGAGTTCGGTCCCCAGTACCGCAAAAAAAAAAAAAAAAAAAAGAGAAAATAACAGTGGTTTTCCGAGAGGGCAGCCTTGTGACACATAATGTTTACATCTGTTCTGTGGCACTGGTACACTTACATCGTGTACAGCTGGCCCGTCCCACCCCTTGCCCATCCCAACAAGTCTGCCTCCCTCTTTACTGCTCACTGTCATTGATTTTACCCTTGATTCATATCTTGGGCTTCCCTTATGAAAGAAACCATGCAATGTGTGACTTTCTGTGTCTGACTTATTTCACTTAACACTGTGGGCTCAAGATCCATCCATTTGGTCGGGTGTGGTGGCACATGCCTGTAATCCCGGCACTTGGAAGGCTGAGGCAGGAGGATCGTTGTGAGTTCAAGACCAGCCTGAGCTACAACGTGAGCTCAAGGCCAGCCTGAACTGCATAGTGAGACACTCCCTCAAAAAAGACCCAAAGAGATCCATCCATTTTGCTACCAACACCTTTTTCTTTTGGTTTAGTGCGGGGAATTGAACTTAAGACCTTGTGCTTGCCAGGCAGGTGCTTGTGACACTGAGCTACATTCCTGGCCCACCAACACCTTTTTCCAGCTGTTTATGGCTGGATTAAAAAAAAAATTATCTGTCTGTTGATGGGCATTTAGGGCATTTCCAGAGCTTGGCTATTTTGAATTGTGCTGCTATAAACACAGATATGCTTGTATCACTATTGTATGGTGACTTTAACTCTTTCAGGAATATACCCAGGAGAGTATAACCGGATCAAATGGAACTTCTATTTTTAGGCCTTATCTTAATGGGACCAAGAGGACTGGCACTTGGCTATCTCTTAGCTCAGGAGCTGAATATTTTTTATAGTGTTTCAAAAGACACTGTCATTTTCTAATTTAGCACTTCATGTTCACTGTTATTTCTTAATCCAAGATTCCACATAAATATTAAATGATGTGTTTCTTTCAAATAATCAAACAGTCCATTAAATATTTTCTCAGGTTTTGATCCAGACCTCAGTCAACATTTCAGGGGACCTGGCTGGTTAGTTTCTAGGTCATTCCAAAGAATTTTAGAGAGGAAGGAACCATATAACATCCTCCATCATGTATGGCCAGCTGTGAAAATCAAGTTCTCTAATTTTTAAGGCTTTTTAAAAAAAGAAATCAATAAAAATTGAGAACCACTTCATTGGAACATAGTTATTTCCAAGATCATTGTGATTTTAAAAAGTTTCTGTCACATCAAATAAACTATAGAAAAACCATGTGTCTCAGATTATTGTATGTGTCTTTATAGAGAACAAAGTGTTCAGCTGAGGTAAGTGGAGATTCTGAATGTATCACTTTGCTTAATTACAGCTCAGGAAGCCCATGTCTGTGTCATCCTTGTGGTTGTGGCGGGGTCCCTGGGGATCCACACTACAGAGCAAATCTCCCAGGCCAGAGGTTTTGTCTTTAGGCCCCCACGATGGTCATTAATGCTGCGAAGTCAGAGAACTAATGTATAGAGAAATAAATGGCAGAGGCTAGAGGAGGTTTATGAAATCTTCCTTAAGTGGTAGGCAGCTGAGTTAGACAGAAATATTACAGGCAGTCAGATGGGGCCGGGCCCTCGAAGGAGCCAACATGAAAGATAAGATAGCTGTGGGCCAGACCTCAAGACAAAAGGGGCTAAACAAATACAGCCACATACCCCCTAGGGGTAAACGTCGGATTGATATTCTAAATAACAACCACCTTCTAAAAGCCAGGAAGAGTCGCTAGCCCGACCCCCGCAGGAAAAGCCCCGCTCTGCATTCATGCCCACTTGTTACATGACTCGCTTCCCCATTTGTTCCCAGTTTACTCAGTTTTACCTGAACAATTATCCTTGCAGTCTTATTGGCTGAGCATAGTTTTGTCCATTTCCCCTACCTTGGATCTGCCTCACCTCATGGTTTTTCCCTATAAAAGTCCCCAGAAAAGACAGGTTGGGGGGTACCCCACTCGGGACCCCCTTCTGTCCCTCTCTTGGACAGAAGCTTTCTTTCTCTCAATAAATATATTCTGCTCTTAACCTCTATTGTTCCTAAAATTCTTCAATTTTAGAGAACACGAACTCGGCTCAGATATCCTTCAGGTTGGGAGTTTTTATTTTCCTGTATCAGTAGCTGCTGCACAATAGCTCAGAAATAATTTAGAGCTGAAGAGACCCGGAATAACTAGTACAGGATGTTGAGAGTGCAGTAATTATTTTTATATTTGGTACATGCGAAAGAATCTATGTAGCTACTAAGCATTATAATACAATGAACACCTGAGAACTTCCACTCATTTAGGTTAGAGAACATAATCATTGCCTTCCGGCTGCCCTCTACCCTCAGAGGAGCCACTACTCTGGGTTTCAGGTTCATGTCCCCTTGATATTTATGTCTAATGAATATATAATTTTGGTTTGTTTTGAACTCTTAAAATGTGCTGCATGCTGGCTACTGCCCCTTGCAACAGTTTTGTTTCCAGCCAGGTAGTTGCGGTTCCTTTTCCCTGCCAGATAATGTTCAGACCCGCAAGCTTAAATATTGCATGGTTTCTCTTACATGAGAAACCCAAAGTAGAAATGAAGATGACTATGAGATCGATAATAGGAATAGGGAGATAGATCTTCTGCAAAGGAAAAAGGGACCAAGAGATGGAGGGAGGGAAGGGAAAGGGTGAAAAAAGAACTAAGGTGTGTTACGTGCATGCACCAACTCTGTGATGAATGTAATCATGTACTGTGAAGATGCACAAATAAATAAATTCTGTTACGGGAGCATGCCGCCCCTGCTATGACCCTTCTGTGGACTTTCGGTGTTTCCAGTCATTTTTCTATGATAAACTTCATCATTGTGTACATTTTTTTTTTTTTTGGTCTTTTTGAGACAAGGTCTCACTGGAGTTCAGGCTGACCTTGAGCTCACTGTGTAGCCCAGGCTGATCTCGAACTCACAACAGTCCTACCTGAGTCTCCCAAGTCCTGGGATTACAGGCGTGCGCCACCACACCCAGCTCCATTGTGTACAGATTTCTTTATTACTGGCCCTCCGGTCTGTGGGTATTCTGCCTCACAAGCTAGTGCCACAGCGTAACGTCTCCCATGGACAGTGCCTAAGAGTTTCCATTATTATAATTTTTTTTTGTCAATTCAATGTATGCTTCGAAATATCTCATTGTGGCTAGAGGTACAGGTCAGGGGTAAAGTGCATAATTAGCATGTGTAAGGGTTAAATCACAGCACATAAAAAAAAAAAAAGACATGGGTGGCCCACACCTGTAACCTCAGCATTCTGGGATGCCGAGGCAGGAAGATTTCAAATTCAAACCCAGCTTGAGTGATTTACCATCTTAACAAGATCCTGTCTCAAAACAAAAAATAAAAAGGGTTGGGGTTGTAGCTCAGTGCCAAGGTCCTGGGTTCAGTCCCCATTACTGCAAAATAAATTAGCCAACTGAAAAAATTACGGTCCTGGTTTGCGTTAGTCTGTATACTGATAAGCTTAAACATGCTTTTTTTTTTTTGGAAATTCATTCATTGGCCTTCTATACTTCCTGTTTTTTGAAATGCCTGTTTATGTTTTACTCATTGGTCTTCTGGACTATCTTTTTATTGATTTAGAGGAGTTATTTATATGTTCTGGGTACTTTTCCTTTGTTAATTATCTATATTGCAGAGATCTTCCAATCTACAGCTTGTCTTTTATTTTTCTTTGTGTAATATATTTGGGTGACTAGAAAAGCTCTTAACTCTTTTTTTTTTTTTCAAAAAAGAGCAAGCAGGCACCAAGATGTAACGTGAATTCTTCAATATACAGTTGTGACTAATAACAGCTATTCCTTATTGAGAGCTTCTTCTATGCCAGGCATTGTGAAAACCACTTTATATGTCATTTAACCTTCATAAAAGCCCTAAAAAGTAAATGAACGGTGTCTCCACTTCACAGAGAAAGACTCAGGTTAAATACATGTCCAAGGTCACACAGCACCAGGTCTGCTGATGCTGAAGAGCAGGCCTTCCCCACCTTCTTTTTTTTTTTTTTGTGGTACTGGGGATCAAACTCAGGACCCTGTGCTTGCTAGGCAAGCGCTTATTCCACTGAGCTATATTCCCAGCCCCTGACCTTCTGTACTGAGTTCTTAGCAGCAGAGCCCGGCCAGGGCAGGCTCCGCCCACAACACTGCCAGGCCTCTCATTGCAGTCTCCCTCCTTCCAGCATCTGCCATGCCACCTCCACTCCTGTTTTTCCTTTGGATAAAGTGGCCCAGGCTGCACCTATGTCACATAACCATTATCTGCAATATAAATAGACCTAAGCTTTATGTTTCAAAACACATTCATGTCACTGACAATCCATGCTCATTTCTGAGATTGCAAGTTGCTATTTTTGTAAAGTTATTTTGCATGGCATTTCGCCTCAGGGGCCCTTGGCCTGTTTAATCTGGATATCTCAATTGGCAGAACACTAAACAGCCCTTAGATTTGATTGTGTGTCTAATCTGCAGCTCTGGCTGTTGCCAGAACTCCTTCCCTCCCTCTGTCTCCACCCCCACTTCCTTGCTCAAAACAAATGAGGAATGGCTGACTTTTGGCTTGGAGGTAGGGACATTTGCCAAAAGACGAGCCCACCGGCTTCAACCAGTTCTCTGCAGGGCAGGGCTGGCTGGCTCTGGTCTCTTCTGTGGATTTCACTGGGAGCAGAAATAAATCCCACTCACTCAGGCCATGTGTCTGCCCCTTCAGTGAGGGCCCGTCCTACGCCAATGTGGGGCAAGGGGCTGGCATTAGTACTAGAATGGCCAGCCTCCCCTGCTGCTCTCATGGAGTATCCATTCTACTCGGTGCGACAGTAAAGCAGCTTGCAATGAGTGAGTTAAAAAGGATGTGTGAAGGGGAACCACTGCGGGACCTTTAGATGATTTCATGGAAAGGTTCTCTGAGGAAGGATGCAGAGCTGGCTGAGCAAAGAGTCCAGGGAAGGACTTGGTCCAGGGTAGCAAGTGCCAAGCTACTGGGGCCAGAAAAGGTGAGAAGCCTGTGGCTTGACCTGTTCTGAGGGCCGAACGCAGCAGGCCCGGATGGCAGGGGCATTGACAAGAAGTGGCAGATGAGGTGTGAAGAAGGAAGCAGGGACCAGACACTTTGAGGGGTGAATACAAGAGCTGATGGTCAGGGAGGTGAGGGTTGCCATGTGATCATCAGAAGCACGAGGCTGGCAGGGGTCACATATACGACCTTGGGAGCATAGGAGGGGCAACTTGTGAAGTCAGGGCGTGTGTATCAGAGTGTGCCTCTGCAGCAGTAACATTGAAAAAGAAAAAACCTACAATAGCAATTCTCAAAGTGGAGAACCCACACCAGCCGCACCAGTGCATTTTGTCAACCTACCAGTTCCAGTGCTGTATCCCAGACTCGCTGAATCCCCACAGCACGAAGCGCAATACTTGCACAGTAACAAATGCTCCATTAATAGACCTGCCCTGCAAGCTGTCCTGTTTCAGAAAGTGCCTGGCTCAAGATGCACAGATCTGTGGTGGGGCAGACCTCAGCCAGTGGTTGTGCCCACCCTGGCATGGAATGAGGACATGGCCCAGCTCCCATGGGTTTAGCTGACTTCAAGGTGCAAAAGGAGAGACAGAAACTCCTCTCAGCTCTGCCAGGTGAAACTTCACACTTGGCATCCACATACCCTGGGGTAAGGTGTGAAGGGAATTTGCATTCCCCTGCAGCAAGTGAGAAGAAGCCTTTAAACTAGTTTTGAGTTATGGGGCAAAAACGAGAAAGGGAAAGTAGGTTATCTTCAACCGAAGTTAACTCAATACCAGCTGTAGAGGATGTTACTAAATTATCTGCTAAGAAAACCCACTTTGGGGCTGAGAATAAATCTGAGACTCCATCCAGCCCCCGGGGGTCCTTTTAAAGAGAAAGTTCTCCTCCTGAGAACAGCTGCTCACAATACACAGCCACCTCCACAGTTCTGCTGAGCACCAGGCCTCGACACTTTAATTACTTGATAGAAACAAGTTAATGGGACTTTAATAAAAATAGAACCCAAATAGGCATTCAGTCCCTGGTTTTGCAGCACTGCTAGAGTTTCAACTCCACAGGTGTTGGTGGAAACAAGCTTTTGGATCAGCGTTTGAGAGCACCAACACAAAGCTGTAGAATGCTATGGGTTTGTTGTGGATCTAGAGGGAACCAGCACAAATCACGCCCCCACATCACTGTGGGTTTGGGTCAGGATGGGGGTTCCTATAGGCCCTTCTGCTCTGCCTTCTACTGGTATAACTGGTAGACTCCATCAACCGCTCCTCAAGCCAATTTGAGTCTTTAAAAATTAAATAAGGTGTCAGGTTTTAATCTCAGTGGTAGTTTCTGGCAGGGTTATTTTGTAATTAGAGACCCAGGCTCTAGGGTGAGAGCCCTGAGTTCAAATCCTAGCTTTGCCATTTTAGAGTTGCATGACTTGTGTCATACAGTCTACCTGCCTTTACACGCATTGGATCTTAGATATTTTCTTCTATAACCTCCCATTTCATCTAGCAAAATGTCTTCTCAGAGACCTCCCTGCCTTGTTTTCATTTTTATTTTTAATAGCCTTAATGTTTGCCATAGTATGGAGATACTATAGTCAACCTAACTGCTCACCTTGAAGGGTTTAGGTTGTTTATAAATTTTTGCAAGGCTGTAATTACTGTATTCATGTCAGACTCCTGTGGAAGAGTTTCTGCAGAATGCACTAGTAGAATAGAATTGATGGCATAAAGGATACAAAATTTTGGTGGCTGCTATTAAATTATCTTCCCAGAGCCTGCTTTTTCCTAAAAGAAAATATTTAATTACAAAAGTAACCCATATTTTTATAAACAGATAAACATGACCAGAAATGAAGTCTACAACACCCATTAATTCATTACTTGGAAATGACAACTGTTAACCATATGGTCCATTTGAGACCTTTAATGGTGTATAAATGTACCTATGAATTTCACATCAAAATAATTATCGCATAGATTTTCAGTAATAGCATGCTTTTTATAGTTAACTATGTATCACAAAGATCTTGAAAAGTTCTCCTGTGGCGACATTCTAGGTTTTCAACATGATTTGGGGTGAAAAGGGAAAAGCCTATGTGAAAAAAAGGAAGGGAGCCTAAGAATTATTTTAATATTGTGCTGTAGATATTACCAATACGCCATGAATTTGTTTTTTCCTGTCTTTTTTTTTTTTTTTGCGGTACTGGGGATCGAACTCAGGACCCTGCGCTTGCTAGGCAGGCGCTTATTCCACTGAGCTATATCCGCAGCCCTATTTTATTTTTTTATTTTATTTTTATTTTTTTTTTGGCGGTATTGGGGATTGAACTCAGGACCTTGTGCTTGCCAGGCAGCACTTATTCCACTGAGCTGTATCCCCAGTCCCTGTTTATGGAGAAGAATTATTCTACAACTCTGGTTCCTGGATGTCTTTGAGAATCTGATAAAGCTGAAATCCCCCAGTGTGTATAAACACATAATCTGTTTATCATTTCAGGGGTCCATTTCCTCCTCCCCAAGATGTTCAGGCAAAAATTCCCGGCGGGAGCAGGAAATATGGAGCCCATCTGAGCGGAAATGGTGATAGAGGGGAGGAATGAATCTCGGTGCAGAGCTGAGGCTGCTGGGTGTGCCTCTAAGGAGGGGGCGCTCAGAGAGGGGCCCTGACGTGGGGGCCTGTCCCCCATGCCTCGCCCAGTGCTCCCATTGGTTGCTTCACTTGTCAGCACTGTGTCGCTGCTCACCTGCTGTGTCCAGGCCCTGGGCCAGGTGCGGAAAGAGGGTACGAAGCAATACACTGGGAGGAGAGGCCAGTTCTGCGGGGGGGGGAGGGACGTTCTGCACCCAGACAGCCTTGGCCGAGTGCCCCGCAGGCTTCCCCTCTCCAAGTTAGTGCTCATCGGCGGGTTCTTCTCTCCCTCTCCTTCCTTCCTCGGTTCATTCTCTCTTCCTCCTCCTCTCCCTCTTTCCTTCCTTCTCTCGTTTTTGCAGATGGTACAGTTATATCGTTATAAAATGGGGGTTGATAGCATAGCTAATTCTTCCTAATAACTGTACCACAGTTTATCTTCCTTTTTCAGCAGAAACAATAAATGTTTGTTGAAAAGAAAAACAGTATAAAAGGCCAGATCCTCCCCATTTTCATTACCCACTCTGCCGATACACTCACTGTTAGCAATGTAATGTTTACTTTCTAGATAAGACCTTTTTTGCCATGCATACATATATTTCTACTGATAGTTTTTATACAAAAAAAGGAAATATAAACTTTTGTTTAGTTGACTGTTGTATCCCCAGCTCCTGGCATGTGTAGGCATAGACAATATTTGTTGAACAAATGAATTACGACTTTCTAAAATTTGTGTCTCATTTAAACCTACAGAGGCCGGGCGTGATGGCACATGCCTGTAATCCCGGCACTCAGGAGGCTGAGGCAGAAGGATCGTTGTGAGTTCGAGACCAGCCTGGGCTACAAAGTGAGCTCAAGGCCAGCCCGAACTGCATAGCGAGACCCTGTCTCAAAAAAGACCAAAAAAAAAAAAAAAAGAAAGAAAGAAAAAAACTACAGCATGGACTTCCACATCATCTGCCTCATTCTTATGGCTATGTGGAATTCCAGAGCTGGTTGCTCTGCTGTTCTCCCAGAATCTGCAGTCAGATGTTAGGCTGCCTGCATTCAGTATTTGAGGTCATTGTTTCCACATCCTTGCACTTCTGCACTTTGGCATTTCTAAAAGCAAGTATGATTAACAGATTACCAGTCTCCCACTAAGGTGCCCATCCTAATCCTCAGAACCTGTGCGTTTGTTCGTTTATTTGGCAAAAGGAATTTGTAGGTGTGATTTGGTTAAGGCTCTTGAGATGGGAGATTATCCTGGATTGTGGAGCAGGCTCAGAGCATAATCAGGAGAGCTCTTGGCAGAGGGAGGCAGGAGGGCCACCGTCAGCCATGCGATGAGCAAGGAGAGGAAAGGAGGAGACCCGGTGACAGAAGCAGAGGGGCTGGAGTCCCCTGCTGGAAGGAGCCGCGGCCAGGGAATACAGGTGGCCTTGAAAAGCTGTCAGTGAGGAATGGGCTTCTCCCCGGGGGGCCTCCAGAAAGAATGCTGACGTTCCACATTTCATCTTCCTGCCTTCCAGAATGAAAGACAGGTTTACCCTCACATAGGGCAAAGCTCAATCCACATTTGTTGAATGAAAAACATATAAAAAACAAATCCACCCTATAGTCTGCTTACAAATTTAAGCCACGTTATGCCCAAGGGTAAACAAAAATGGTAGCTAAGATTTAATAAACCATCAATATTTTTTTTTAAAATGCAAGTTCTAGTCCACTTCTTTTTAAAATATAAAATAATTTTGTGAATATAATCATTAGCCTGGATCTTGTTTCCTCTTTTTTGCGTAGCGTTCTACCCATGATCTGAGGAGTCTGTTTGTGAGTGGCTTTAATGAGCTCATAAACATTCATTTACCAAGGTCATAAAGACAGACTTGTCTGAGGTTTTGCCTTAGGATTGTATTCAAGTTATTGAATGAACTTGATTTTTTATGACAAAATTTCCTTCTTATTTTATTACTAGAATTATACATACTTTTGTAAATAAAAAAAAAAAACAAGTTAAGTGTAAAGAAGAAAATCCTTAAAATCTCCCACCCTAGCTGGGTATGGCAGAATATTGTACTGTAATCCTCGTACTCAGAGGCTGAGCAGGAGGCCAGCCTAACCAGCTTAGTGAAACCCTGTCTCAAAACCAAAAAAAAAAAAAATTTTAGAAAGGGCTGGAGGGTAGAGCATCCTCGGGTTTACTCCTCAGTGCTGGGGTGGGGAACGGGGGGACCCACCCACACAGGCCCACTCTTAGCATTTGGTCACCCAAATGCACCCACAGTTTAAGCTGCCTCTTCTTACAGTGATCCAGTGTGTTCGATTTTTCAGGATTTCAGATTGGCCTTCTGCACACGCCCTACACCTTGCCTGACTGCTGACCCTGGGCACATAGAACGCTAAGATCTTGCCTTGGTGAGCAGATAGTCTGATCATCTAATCACCGCGCTCAGTTCTGGGTTCAGAGAAGAAAAGAAAGATGGGAAAATATCTGCAGAGTAATCACTGCAGTGAACAAGTCTAAAAATCACACTCAAATTTTGAGAACCAGATTATTACGTTAATAAAAGGGAACACACTAGACCCAGCAGAGCTGAGTTTCCAAATGTCTCTGTAGAATAATTAACTGCAGGCAGCAGGGACTGAGTACATTCACCACAAGCGGGAAGCAGCAGTAGGGCTGCACCTTGGAGGGCAGCCCTGGGTGTGCAGAAAGTGGGCTTGGGGCGGGGACTGTCCCACAAAGCCAGGTGCTTCTCCCATCAGTAGGAGGCTTTTCCGCATGGTGGTTAGGAGCTTGGACTTGGGGACCAAGGTTGGAGGCTTTGCACCACCACAGATCAGCTGCGCCGCCATTGCCAGAAATTTAACTTCCTCATGCTTGGCTTTCTCACCTATAAAATGTAGGTACTTTAAGGCTGCAGCAGGAGAATCAAGTTTGAGAACCACCTGGGCAACTTAGCAAGGCCCTGCCTCAAAATTTTTTATTTTATTTTTATTTTAAAAATAAAAATAAATAAAAAGGGCTGGGATGTCGCTCAGTGGCAGAGCACCTTTGGGTTCCATCCCTAGCACCACAAAAGAGGGAGGGGTATACCCTAAGTCCCCACTCGATAGGATTGTGGTGACAAATGTACCGAACACTGTAGTCCGTTAGTGGCCCACGTAAATGTCCCAGGCTTGTAAGAGGTTACTGCGGTGCCCCTTTGGTGAGAGGTGGAGGGAGGGCAGGTGTGTTTTCATTCCTGAGGGCCGGGGTTGGTTCTGGGGTGGGGTGGCACCGAGCAAGGTCACTGGGTGGCTCAGAGGCTTAGAGCCAGATTCTTGCTGACTGAGCCCAGGTGGGAAGTCACACAACCGTGTTTGCAGCTGGCAGCTCACAAAGCTGGCTTGCAGAGCCTCTGAAGAAACAGATCGCCGCTAAACTACCAGAGTAGCTATTGTTGGAATAATGCTGCCGACAAACCACTCCCCCTCACTCTTTCCCCGCCCCCAACGTACGCCCAGCACCCACTGGGCCAACCCGGTATTGGATCCAATGATGAGGATGCTGGGGGGAGGGGCCCCTCATGGCTTCCTGTACTCTGTGAACACAGATGCCTCTTTGTCCCATTGCCTGCGGGGTGGGCCCCTCAAGGCCAGGTCCTGGGAGGGGTGTTTTGCAGATCCAGCTATGCCTCCAGGGATGGGCATCTGCAAAACAAATGTCAGTTGTCCTGGTTCCAAGAACAGTTCTGGTGATTGGACACTGATACAGAGCCCAGCTATGCTAAATCAGAGGCAGCGGGAGACGGTGAGGTTTGAGGAAACTTCGTTCTCCCACTTCTTAGGGCCTTTGGACCGAGGGGAAGGAACACGGTTCCACGGCTCTGGAAGGCCAGGACTCGCTCAGGGGCTGCGGGAACGGTCTGCTCCCGAGTGCCTGGTCTCTGCTTTCCTGCACCGGGCCGTGTGCAGGGAAGCCACAGGTTCTGTTAGCAGTCCTCACTCCTCCCCAGCCAGGGTCCCAGAATCAGGGATCAGGGGCTTCATAAGCCACAAGGTCACCCGGTGATTCTGAGAATCTTCAACCCCTCGTGCAGGACTTGGGAATGTGGAGCTTAAAACTCGGAGGAGAAAGAGGTAGATGCCTGTCCTCTGGATTTATGTGCTAACAATTGCTAAACGCCTTCGATTCCAGGAAAATGGGGAGAGTTCAGCCCAAAGGCAAATTCTGTGATTGCTGAGAGGTTTCATTTTCCAGTTTTAAGCAGCTGCTAAATTCAGCTGTTGCCCACTTTATGGATGTGGAAACTGAGAAGAAGGGATCCAGCTACTGCACACAGGCCAAGCGATTCTGCTGCTTTTCACGATTTACTGTCCTTCAGGCCTTGTGCCGATGGCTTCATACACATTCATTTGACCCTCAGAATGACTCAGTGAAGGCAAAGAGGAGGAAAATGATGCCCAGAGAGGTTCTGCAGCTTCGTTAGTGTCACAGGCCAGGGGTGCTGCTCCCGACCCTAACTTTAGATTTAAGCATCTCTTTCCCACCCCTCTGGCTGAGAGGGAAGAAGACTATCAATCAATAGCCCCTGGCAACACAAACGTGTTGAGCGGTGAGTCCTCAAGAGGGGCCCTCTCACACAGAACATGTGCACACCCCCTCCCCACCCTCTATGCCCATGCGCCCACCAGGGCACGCACCCACCAGGGCATGGGGGGACCTGGGCTTGGACTTTGCTGCTGCTGCTTCCCTGGGAAAGTCAGGAGCCTGCAGAGTGTGTCAGCTGCCTTGGCAAGGAGGGAACCATGCTCGTAAGGTGGTTCTTACGGGTGGGCAGTGGGATAGACTGCCGCACACCAGGAGAGTGGGGATTGGGGAGAGAGGGAGCAGAGAATGGGGCTGGGGGAAGGCGCTGCCCTTGGTCCTGTCTGGGGGACACAGAGCAACCACAGTTTCTGGCGGGCAGCATCTGGATGCCTGCAGGAGGCCAGTAATAGGTTATAAATAATGCAGCAGGTTAGCAGGGAGCAGCTGCAGAAGAGAGAGCTACCTCGGCTGGGAGGCAGGAGGCTGGGAAGGAAGCTAGCCCTTGCCTGGAGGGCTGGGTGCCCCCTTGGGAGTTCCATTTACACAGTGTCACTGAGAGCACCCATCCTAGCAACCAGTCACTATGCCAAGCAGGATGAGAATGTACTGACACCAGGAAGCCTTCCCCAAAGCTGAGGCAGTGTTGTGGGGACAGAAAGGTTATTTTTCCTTCTCTGCCTGGGGCCTTGTAAATTTGACCGACAAAGAAAAAACAGGCCTGGTGGTGATGCAAGCCTGTAATCCCAGCACACTGGGAAGCTGAGGCAGAAAGATCCAGAGTTTGAGCCCAGGCTGGGGAATTTAGTAGTGACTTAATGAGATCCCGTCTCAAAATAAAATAAAAATTTTCTGGTATGTAGCTCAGTGCAGAAGTCCTGGGTTCAATCTCCAGTACCAACGAGAGAAATTCATCCATATATGCATCATGCAAGCCTAGGCAAATACTCACTGAAGAGTAAGTCAAAGGGATGGGTAAGACTCTGGGTTATAGAGCATCTAACAACAAATTTTTAGAGAAGGGCGAAACAAAGGGAAAGGACTTGGAATCTCTCGGAGACAAGCTGTAGGAAGGTAAATGTTGGCGAAACAGAGGAAGATGAGGCAGTTAGTACAGCCTGTGTGGGTTCCTCGGTGTCCTCTCTGGGTGTGAAGGGTGTAGGGTTGTCTCTATTCACTAGCTTCTGCCCTTCGAGACCAGCCTGGGCTACAAGGTGGGGAGGAGGGGGCACCTTCATGGATTTCATTTTCTTTTTAGGCAGATGAGGAGGGGGTAGACAGCTTTTGTGTATATGTTTATTCTCAGCTGTGGTCGGCTTGAGCTAATCTACATGCCAGAGCACCATGTTTGGAGCATTATTGTGGGACTTTTATTAGGGTTTGTGTACCATCCAGAAAGGTAGCAGAGCACAGTGGTCAAGGACAGAGAGCCCGGAGACAGGCTGCTCTGTTCACACTTGGTTACTAGCTGTGTGAGTAGGCGAGTGCCTCTCTGCTTACCTGTAAAATAAGGGTGGTGATAGAACGCATGACATGGGGCTGCTTTGAGAAATGAATGGGTCAAGGGTGCTCACACTTGGAACAGAGCGCATGTCTTGATCACTGGTCCTCCACCAAGACAAAGCACCTGACACTCACAGCCTCAAACAGGAGGAGAGGCTCATTTTGGCTCACAGTTCCAGTCCACGGCTGGCGGGCTCCAGGGCGGAAATAGGATGGCAGGGGGCCCCCAGGAAGGAAATTGCTCAGCCCTTGGCAGCCAGGAGGCAGAGAGAGGAGGAAGCCAGGGATGGAACATGCCCACCCTTCCAGGTCACACCCTCAGTGACGCACCTGCAGACAGAATGTGAGATAGCGCCACCCCCATGACCAAAGGCCTTTCAAAAGCCCCATCCCTCAAAATATGAGTCTTTAGGGGCATATTCTAGACCTAAAGCATAATAATCCGGCACAGTGGAGAAGGTACAACAGGGGGCTATTTCCTCCCGTGACACATTGGCACCATCATGGCGCTTACATGATGGGCTGTTGGGCTGGTTTTATAGACAGCTGAGGATGCTACCGGACAGCGTTAGCTCTAAGACTATGAAGACAGCACGTGTGGCACCCAAAGATGGCATGCAGGCCGGAGGCCGTGGCAGTGACAGGATGCTGATGTCCGCCTGCCTGGCATCTCTGCTTGCTTACCAGCCTGTGGCTCCCTCTCAGGAGAGCCCTCCAGGTTCTCTGAGAGGGAATGGTGAGGGGAAGCTGCTCATTCTAGGCAACCAGGAAGCAGAGAGGGAAGGGCCAGGCAAGGAGACTCTCGCAGCTGCAGCCGCGTGACCCACCTCTTCCAACTCCACCCCACCGCCCAGCAGCCCGATCCCCTATGAACGCATTAGTGCGTCAGTCAGTCCATAGCTGTGTGTCACCCCCCCACCTGATTGCTCCCAAGGCCCCTCCCTGAACACATGAGACTTCTGTGGGACACTCTAGAGCTGACCCGTAGCAGTTACCCAGGTTTGTTTGGGCTTCCCAACCCAGCCCGAATCACCCACAAGTTAATGACTCAGGTTTAGCACCAAACTCTGACCCACTGCAAAACTTCCCAGTTAGGGCTCTGGTGTTAAAATGCAAAACATAAAAATCACTTTTTCTCATGTCTGTTTTGATAGTAAACAAGCTGTTTGTAGCAATAATCCAAACCAGCCGTCAGTTACTAAGTGGCTACCAAGTGTGAGATGCGATCCCTTGGCACTGGGGATGGGGCACTTGTGTTAAGTTTTTGTTGTGGCTATAAAAAAATTCCCCCATGAGTGGCTTAAAACAACATATATTTTAAAAATAGTTCTGGAGATCCTGAGCCTGAAATGGGTCTCACTGGGCTCACGCTCATGTCAGCAGGGCTGACCCTTTTGCTGTTCCAGGGGAGAATGCACGCCCTTGTCTTTTCCAGCTTCTGGAGGCTGCCTGCCTGCCTGGCCTGCGGACCTTTCCTCTGTCTTCAAAGCCCACAGCACTGTCAGCCAAGTCCTTCTCATGCGCCATCTCTCGTTCCACTCCTGCTTCCCTCCACTTCTAGGACCCTTGTGGTTATATCATTTCTAGCCAGATAATCCTGGTTAATCTATTTTGTTTCGTTTTGTTTTGTCTTTTTGAGACAGGGTCTCACTGTATAGTTCAGGCTGGCTTTGAACTCACTTTATAGCCCAGGCTGGTCTCAAACTTGCAGCAATCCTCCTGCCTCAGCCTCCAGAGTGCTGGGATTATAGGCGTGTGCCACCATGCCCAGCTAATCTCTCTACTTTTAAAGTCATCTGATTACCAATTTTCATTCCCTACTGCTAAATAACATATAACTGCTATGGTTTAGCTCTAGAATGAGGGGGTGACACTCAGCAGTGGGTTGACTGATGCACTGATGTGTTCATAGGGGATCAGGCTGCTGGGAGGTGTGGAAGAGGTGTCTCACCGTGGCTGTGCCTCTGGAGGACTGGCCCTTCCCTCTCTGCTTCTTGGTTGTCTCGAAATGAGCAGCACCCCTCCACCATTCCCTGCCTAGGATGTTTGTGCCCTGGAGACAGCCAGCACTGCACTGAATTCCCCACAACCTTGAGCCATGTTGAACCTTTTCTACTTTAAACTGTGGGTGTCAGGTACTTCCTTGCAGCAGCAGGAACGTGACCAGTGCAACAACATATTCACAGGCTCCAGGAATTAGGACTTGGACTTTTGAGGCTGGTAGGCATTATTCTGCCTAATAGAGGTGCTAATACTGTATTTATTGCCCATGTTGTGCCAAGCCTGCATTGACAATTTACAAATATCCACTCATTCATTCATTTCCTCAACAAATACTGGAGGGGGCTCCCATCTACTAAGCTCATACTAAGTGCCAGGCCCACTGCTGGATCCGAATAGTGAAAAAGACAGTTTCTAGGACTGGGGATATACCCCAGTGATATCAGTGGTAGAATGCTTACCCAGCATGTGCGAGGCTCTGAGTTTAATCGCTAGTATGGGGTTGGGGGTACAGGACACAAGCCCTGCCCTCAGGAAGCTCACTGTCCAGGATAGACAGACAACTGCTATTGAACATGAAAGAAGCTGACCCCTTCACTTCTGTGTATTTTTCTTTGCGTATAAAATCAGAAAAATAAAGCCACAGCTAGCTTATAAATGCTGAAAGAATTAAATGAGCTGTATGTGCAGGGAATGCCTTCAGCATGATGCCTGGTATAGTTGGTGGTAACCTGATGTTATGATCAGTCATGCTATTGAAGGGGAGGACAAAGAAGGGGAATCAGGGAGACTGGTGAGGCCTACACTGACAGCCGAGAGACGAGCAGAATTAGCCAAGGGAAGTGTGGGAAGAGGAAGGAAGAGGACCCAGGGCAGAGAAAATGCACACACATAGGCTCTGCAGCGAGCAGCCCCCTCAGTCCTCATGACACCCCAAAGGCCCATCAGGTCTCTTCCTGCCATATCCATGAATTATGCTCCCTCCCCCAAGGCCTGGAAACCACGGGCCATGCTGCCTTCTCAGGACCCAGTTCTAAGGTGGCTGGATGCATCACTGCACCACCAAGCTCAGCACAAAGATCCTTCCTGCTCCGAATCATGCAGTTCATTGTCCTGAAAGCTGCTAATCAATGGGCTCCAGTGGACACCATTGGCTGGGGGCTGGGGGCTCCTCAGTTGTCAGCTCACGCGATCCTCAGCTCTATGATCAGGCCCATTTGAGAGATGAAGACATTCTGCAAAGTCAGGAGACTTTCCCAAGGCTACCTAAGTAGTAGACGGTAGAACCAGGGCTGGCTGCCCCTGGGCCGTGAAGCCTGCACAAGCCAACAGTCCGAGCCTTTGGTGGCTCAGCTCTTTGCCCGCAGGTGGGAGAGGGGGATGGGATGAGACGGCATTTTAAAGGACTGGCTGGTCTACCCCGGAGGAGACCCAGAGCCTGAGAGGCAAGGAACAGGCCAGAGGCCAGAGCACTTACTAAAAAGAGCAGATGCCCTTCTTTCCCAGCACAAGTTGCAATAGCAGTAAGGTCCAAGACAATAAAGAACCAATTGGCTAAGACACTTAAGAGGATTCTGGACCATGTCTTCCCACCGCTACAGAGCCTAGTCCTTCCCCATGGGATCATGGACATCTGAGCCAGGTCTACTGCGGGAGCCACAGGGCACCGCTTAGTTCATCTGTTCATTGATTAGAGACAAAGTTGTGCTGACTGTAACATGCCCGTATAGGGCTCTTGGTGGGTACTGGTGGCTGCTGGTCCCTTCACCTTCAAGGTCAGCAATACCAGCCCAAGTGTTTCCTTTCAGGCAGCACTGAGCTGTCATGACGTCCAGCCTAACTTCTTTCGTGAAGTCATGGTGACCACAGATGATGATGGGTGGGGCGGTGAATAAATGACTGAACAGCAAGGTGTGAACTTAGCAGGCTGGGGTTGGTCAAACCCGGCCTATTCCAAACAAAGAACTGTCCCTTCAAGATAACCTCATAGCTTAGAATATCCTACCTGATGACTGTTTTTGTATTTAGGAGGCTTTGGGCCACACTGAATCAATTGGGCTTCTGGGGGCCTGGAGAATGAGTAGCTCAGGTGAGTTTTATGGGTGCGACTTGCCTATATCCCCCCAGTAAAAATACCAAGGCCTGTGTAAGCTTTCCTGGTTGCTATTACTTTGCATGTATTGCCACACGCTTACACCTGGTATTTCTTGGGCTTTGTTCACACATCTTGTCTTTACTGATTTTGTGTGTGTGTGTGTGTGTGTGTGTGTGTGTGTGTGTTTGTGTAGTTCAGAGTGGCCTTATGTATGGCAATCTTCCTGCCTCAGCTTGCGGAGTGCTGGGATTACAGGCATGTACCCTATGATGCCTGGCTCTGATGTTTTACCTGTATTATTTCCCTACAATAAAAACTAAAGAACATATAATGGCTTTCCTGAGTGCTGAGGCTCCATCTAGCAAGTCATCAAGCCTAAGGGTGGCTTTGGGGGCTCTTAGCGCAGGATTCAAAGCCAGGTCTTCGGTTTCTATTACAGGTGCTCCTTGATTTACAATGCAGTTACATCTTTACAACCCATAAGTTGCAAATATCATACATGAGGTGGAAATGTATTCAAGACACCTAATCTACTGAGCATCTGAGCTTAGCAACACAGTGCACTGTAGGGTATTCGTGGTTTTCCTTCATGAGAACGCTGCCAACTAGGAGCTGTGGCTCACTGCACTATCCAGAATCTCAAGGGAGTTTTAAACAGCCCCATTGCCAGCCAGAAAGAGATCAAAACTCAAAACACAAAGTATGATTTCTACCAAATGTGTATCGGTTTCACCCCACTGAACATCAAAACGTCGTATGTCAAAGCAGTATAAGTTAGGGACAGTATGTGGAACTTGCTTGAAACCTCTGATTCATCCCAAGCCTGTTGTCATGTTGCTGAAGACACTTTAGGGACACTGGAGCCCCTAAGGTGTGTTGGGGTGGTCCAGCCATAGGACCAAACCCATTCCAAGTCTGGGGAGTAGCACAGGCCCAGATCTATGGGAAGAGTGAGTTCAGGCCCAGGGTGGGGCTGGACAGTGACCTGATAGCCAGACAAAGGGAAGCTGCAGAGTGGCCTTGTAAAGTCAGCCAAGAGGTGTCTGCAAAGACAAGCCTTTCCAAGAAGCCTGAGCCTGCAGAAAGGTGGGCTGGCTCCTTAGCACCTCAAGACAGAGGCCCCTCTGTGTGATTTCTCTGTGGAACGGAGAATGGCCTTTCTCTTCGGAGAACAAATAACTTTTCCTCTGTTTTCTGCCAGATTTATAACTGCCAGGAACTCCGATTTCTCTGGTCCCACAGGGGAAGTGGTAACTCTGACCAACCCCTCAAGCACATGCTCAGGCCAGTGAGAGCAAAGAGATGGGCAAAAGTCTGGATGGCCACCAGCCAACCCCCATGTGGGGTGTCTTTCCACAGACCACAACCCACCTTTCAGGGGAAATGGAGGCACAGACACCTTAGTCCTGCTCCTTGTGACAAAGTGTTGATTTTAAAACGTTAGCTTCTGAGACTGAAGACAAATAGTTCATTCACATACCTGCCTCAGATTTGCTTTTACTTTTTTTTTTCCTTCTTGAGATAGGGTCTCACTATGCAGTTCAGGCTGACTGGTCTCAAACTCACAATGATCTTCCTGCCTCAGCCTCCTGAGTGCTGGGATTACAGGCATGCACCACCATGCTCAGCTGCTTTTCCTTTTTATCCTGGAATGATTATAGACTACAGGGAGTTGCAAACACAATAGAAAGATCTGGTGTACCCCTGATTCAATCCCCACCCCACCCCCATAATAACATTTTACATAACTGTAGCTCAAGATCAAAACCTTGGGCATGAAAATAAGGTTGCCACATAAAGAAGGATAAACTTGAGGGTCATTTGTAGGAAAATGGATGGATCTTGAGACCATCGTACTAAATGAAGTAAATCAGACACAGAAGTCTATCACATAGTTTTTCTACTATAGGAGTAGCACAATTTAAAGAATTTGAAGAGCAAAATAAAAAGGTGATAGAAAACGGGGAGACAGACTATGTGGAGATAGGAAGGGGACCTAGGGAAGAAGAAGATGGAGGGTGGAAGGGGAGTGTCTTGGTTACTTTTCTTGTTGCTGAGACAAAATACCCAACGCTCAAAATGAAAGAAGGGAAGGTTTACTTAGCTTAGTCTGTGGAGGTTTCAGTTCATACTTGGCTGGTTCTGAGGCAGAGTGGCACATGGCAGAGGGCAAACGTTCATGGCAGCAGAGCACAGCAAAAACAACCAGCAAAAGGGAGGAATGGCGGCAAAGCAGCCTCCTTCTCTCCCTTACATTGTAAACAGCCTACCCCCACCCAAGGGGCAGGTAGCACTCACACAGTCTCCATGCCCTCCTCTTCCACAGGCGCAGGACATATACAAAGTAAGCACCCTGCTTCCTGCTGAGTCACTCAGCCAAACCTCTAGACTCCCCAAGTTGACACAATGTATCAACCATAACAGGGAATAAAAAATGAAGATGTGATATGTAATATGTGCCAATTCCCCAAGATGAATGTAATTATCATTATTATTATTACTGGTATGAGGAATCAAACTCAGGACCTTGTGCTTGAGAGGCAGGTGCTTGTACCACTGAGCTCTATCCCTGGCAAATGTAATTATGATGTGTTGCAAACATATTTTTTTTAATGAAAGTAAAGAATTAAAGACAAGGAAGGAGGTTGGCACGAATTGAAGGTAGGGACTGGTGAAGCTGCGCCCCTTCCCTTGGATTCCCCCCCGCAGAACCTGCACCAGTGTGAAGACACTCAGGAGTTAAGCGTGCACTGGCCTTCTGAGGATGCATGGGCTGCTGTTGATGGAAGGATTCAGACCACATAACCAGGTGAGGAGAGGCTGCAGGGCAGCCCCATACAGTCAGCCAAGAGATGTGTGCACCTATAAGCCCGTCTTCCCAGTAGATTGCTTGCAACGTTGTTCCCGGTAATGAAAAAACACACACATTCAAAATGCTGAAAGATGTGGGATTAGCTGAGAAAACTGTGAGGTACCTATGCAATAAAGACAGTGCTGCAACTATACTGCAGAAGAATCATTTTATCAGGGCAAATATAAAGTGCTACAGGCTATGCCCCACCCCTAATGTTTTCACTGGCCCTGGACTTAAGAGTGATTTTTATTTTCTCTGTGCAGCTTATAAATTTGGGGTACTGGGTATATGTAACTCTTGTAATTTAAAAAAATAGTATCAGACCCACCGCTTGCCTTGACCCAGCACTAACTAGGGCTTCCCAGGGAGACGGAAGCATTTGGAGGGAACCTGCTGCCTCCCGGGTGGGGGATAAAATAGTACAGTGTCTCGAGTTACCTGGAGGGCACGTTATGGGAGAAAGGAGGTGGCAGTATGGCCAGGGAGTCATCAGCCATGGCCTATTAACAGGCAGCAGATAATCTGTTGGCTGGTGAAACTTCAGAGCCAGGGTGAGGCCAGGCATTCTTTCCCGCCCACTCTCGCCATGTGGCTTCCTCACCATCTGCTCTACACATCCAGCTTTCTCCACCTCAAGGCAGGAGCCACTGATGGGGGTGCTGCCATGTGCTCAGCTCTGTGCCTCCCTGAACTTAGCACAGGGCCTGGCTGGCCCAGCGTAGCACAGATGGAGAGATGGATGGATGGACGGATGGATGGATGAGTGGATGGGTAGACAGGTAAGTGGACGGAATGCTCCTTCTATTACCACATCTCCCGTCTCCATCTCCCAGCAGGCTCAGATATCTGTTCCTCCAGGAAGCCCTTGCAGAGTCTTCCAAACCTCCACTGCACTCCATGTTAACCTCAATCACACACCTTAACAGTCCGTTATGGGGCTCTGAGCTGGTTCTGTCCATCCGTGCGTGAGCAGCAAAGACAAGGTCATTGTCCTGATTAGCTCTGACTCTCAGCTGACTCTCCAGACAGGGCTCAGCACCTAGAAGGTACTGAATCAATACCAGGAAAGAGAAGGAAAGATCTTCGGTCCTCCCCACAAGGCCCGCTGGCTCTTGCTTAGTGAGTGGGGAGTGGTGGTGGGGAGGGGGAGTAGTTCCTGCCTCCTTTCTGTCTGCTAAATTTCATGGCCCCAGGCGCCTCTCTGCCCCCAAATGCATTGGTAGCTCTCTTCCCTTGCTCCCAGTCACAGTCACGAGGGGACCACAGAGGGATGGTGACTCAGCCCAATTCATCACCACAATGGAAAAACCCAGTCATCTGTCCTCCTGGCAGCAGGGCCGGAGCTGCCTCTGCGTCTGGAAGGGCAGCAAGCCACACTGTTCTCAAGGTCCTTTTGTTTTTCACCTACTGAAAAAATCAAAGATCAGAGCATCAAGAAGCATCACTGGTTGACACTGAGCATTTATAGTGCGGTGTGAATCTCAGAGACGGGAGACGTGTGGCTTTCCGTGCTAGGCTCCAAGCTGTGTCCGTGCGCACCGTCTCTTAACAGTTCCACAAGTTCTTGGTTATCTGAAGTGGGCACTGGTCATTTTTGGCCACCAGCATCCACTATGCCCTTCCTACGGAGCAGAGCCCACCTCCCACTAGAGAACTGAAAACACCTCTTCCAGCCTCCCCTGCAGCTTTTGCAGTGGATGTGATTGGCTCCTCCCAATAGTTGCCCCCTCTGGACTGTGAGTGACAGACCAGTGGCCAAGCAAGCCAAGACTGCCGGGAATCCACTCTGCTGAGGGTGGTGACAGTAGCAGCGCTCCCACCACTGGTCTTGGAGGCAGCTGGTGTCCAGATGACAGTGTCCAGTGTCCTTGTCCATGGGCAGCACCCACTGCAATGTCCATGCCCAGGAACGGGAGTGGTGATTTGAACACCGGATAAAGGCTGTAATGGCAGGCCTGGCTCCTGAGATCCTGAGAATGCCCAATGTCCTTTTAACAAAGCCCTTTTCTGCTTAAGTGAGCCAAAGTGGGCTTCAATTTCATGCAGCTAGCACCATGCCTGATAAATTAGCACAACTATACCAACAGGAGAAGAAAGGCTCTTCATGTCCAGCCTAAGTACAGACCAGCCAATCCTCCCCTGCCTGCTTTGCAAAGCAGTGACTTGTGAAGCGTCTTTCAAGAACTAAGAACGAGGCAGGAGCGTTTTAGAGGACCCTTATCCTAGGCAATAGCTTGGCCTTTGCGGTGTTCTACTTTCCTGTGTTGAAAACTCCACCATCTCCACTCCCAACAGCCTGCGTGCTCCCCTGGGAGCTGAAGAGGAAGGGAGACCCTGGCAACAGGAACCAAGACCTCAAGCTTGTGGTGACTCAGCAGTAACCCGTTCTGCCTGGCATGACTGACTCCTCCCGAAGGAGCCAGGTCGCTTGTTCCCACTGCACCTGAGCTTGACGCAACAGTTATTTCTTCATCACCCAGTAAATACCCACTTTCAGGGGTTCAAATCTGAAATCTGACACACCAGAATGCTCACTTGAGGTTCATGAATTATCTGAGCCAAGTAGACTATCTGTAGCAGTTCAAGGCCATTGCAGGTGCTCTTGCTCACCCCGACAGACATGCAATGGTGTCAAAGTTCTTGTCAGGCTTCCTTTTAGAACCTCTGGGGGAATTCAGGTGGATTATTTTACTAGAAGATGAATAGTTTTCTCCAATGATTAAGACTGAAATGATTGATTTTTTTTTTTTTTTTTTTTTTTTTTGGCGGTACTGGGGATTGAACTCAGGACCCTGCGCTTGCTAGGCAGGCGTTTATTCCACTGAGCTATATCCCCAGCCCCCAAGACTGAAATGATTGAAAAAGGTAGGACTCAGGCAAGTCTGAAAGAATCTCTAAGGCAATAATGACAATTTCATCCTCATAATAAAAGTGACTTAAATGATGTGTCTAGGACTATACTAGTTTAATTCTTACCGAAACCTTCTGAAATCAGCATCACCCCAAGATGAGAGTATAACATGGCCACTTGTTATAACATGGTAACTTGCCAGATACCACCCATCCAGGAAAGTGTGGGCTCCAGCTTGTGCGTTTAAGGACTGGGTCCCGATTTCCATGCCCAGAACCACAACCTAGTAGAAGGAAGAAGTGCCATAGATGCAGGCTTGCCCTGTCTTCACCCCGACCTTCCTCAGTCCCCTTACAAAGGAAGACCTCGAGAGGTAGGGATCTCCCCAAGGTGGGGAGCCAAGCTTGCTGCCTCCTCTGTGGTTGGTACCAAGCAGCACAAAGCCGTAACCCAAGCAGCAATGAGTACCCCATACGGGGCCACTGAAATCTTACCAGCCTTCTCACCTGGCAGGTCGCCTAACTGCTGCCAGGGTTAGCTGCCACCTGAAGCTCAACGTAAGCCAGGACCTCACCCTGACCAAAGCAGACAAAGGTCACTGAAGGGAGGGGAGGTGAGACAGGTTCCTCTTAACCTCTCCTCTCACTGCCAACCCTGAACTTCCAAGATGACCCGGTCCAACACTTCCCTCTGCACAAAAAGGCAGGAATCCAGGGAGAGGCAGAGCCCCACCCAAGGTCACTGCTGGAGCTCGCATTTTAAGCTGTCTCGCCTGAAGAAATGTTTTTTGGGTTACCAGAGTTCCACACTTCCTAGAGAGGAGTTCTATCCCGGGCTTGTGGCCCTCGATCTTGGGTCTGACGAGGGTTGCAGGGCGAAGTAGAGGAAGACTTCTCCCTACCCCATCTCACTCAGATAATGGAGTGAACTGGGAGGTGCAGGACCTGGCCGTGCTCTAAGCGGGACCCTCCAGGCCGCGAGAGAACACCTTGGCTGGAGTCAGCACGACTTCCTCAAGGAAACTCTAGGGCTCTGAAAACGAAGCGGGGAGGACGATGCCCCCGGGGGACCTCGGTTCTTCCCGACCCCCAGGACTTTTCTCCAGCGGTTCCTAGGCGGCGGCGGGTGCGGTCCGCCCAGGGGCAGGGCGGGGCGAGGCGGGGTGGGGAAGGCCCTGTAGAGCCGAGGTCGCCCCGGCAGGTCACGCAGACTGAAGCCGGGGCTGCCCCTCCGCGAGAGCCCGACGCCGCTGCAGAAGCACCGGAGGGCGGGAAGGGCGCTCCCGGCTGAGCCCCGGCGGCCCGACCCTCGCTCGGGCGCCGCGGTTGGAGAGGAGCGGGCCGGAAGCGTGCAGACCACCCAGGTCTCCGCTGGGGCTGCGCGCCACGGCACCCCGCTGGCTCCGGCCCACCGACCCGGAGCGCGGCCCGCGGCAGAAGAGAGCAGCCAGGCGGCCCGGGCCGCACCAGGCCCCGCGCGCACGGCGAACTGAGCTCCCGCGCCCCCTCCCGCACGGGCACGGCCCTCCGCCCCGCACGGTCCCCGCCTCCAGCCCCCGCCCCAGTCCCCGCCCCGGCCCGGCCCCCGCAGCGGCGGGTGCGGCGGAGGGGCGCTCGGCTGCGGGCACCTGCACGGCGCGGGGGCGGCGACGCGGAGGCCCGGCTCCCGCCCGCGCGTCTGTCTGCTCGCGGGACCCGGGTGAGTCGCGACGCCCCTCGCCCCGCAACCCCTGCTGCCCTGCGGCTGCGGCGCCCGGGCCCGCTCCCCGCCCCATCCCGCCCGCGCGAGGGCGGCGCCCGGCTTCTCGCGGTGCGGCCCGGCTAGCGGACGACCCTGGGAGACGCGGCCCGGCCGACCGCGCATCCCCGACCGCGACGCCCGAGGGCGGCGGCCTCTTTGTTCCGGCGCGGGGCCTCCTCCCGCGCGGCCCCCGCCTCCCCGAGTTCACCCGACCAGGTGGCGGCGGGCGCCTCGGGGGTGCGCGGCGGCGCAATTGGTGGATTTTTTTAAACCGCCGTGGAGGGGGCGGCGGCGCTCGGCTGCGACTGCGGCTGCCGCTCGGCTCGGCTCTCCCGCGCTCCCGCGCTCCCCGCCGCCGCCGCCGCCGCCGCCGCGATGAAGGTGCTGGGACACAGGCTCGAGCTGCTCACAGGTACCGCGGCCCGGCCCGGCCCGCCTCGCCGCTCTCCGCCCGCCGCTTCCCGGTCGGAGCGGGCTGCGGGCACCGTGGCCCGGGCTTGGGACGCGTCGCGTCCGAGCGGGACGGGGAGCAGAAGCCGGGAGACGGCTGCTTCCTGCCCTGGGCGTTATCTGCTCCCGGGCGGAGCCCGGCCGCGCGGGGACCTGAGGCTGTGCGCGCCGCGCTGCTCCGGAGTCCCGGGCGCCCGCGTCGGGCTGGTCCGGGCTCGCGGCTGCCTCGCCCGTCCGCGGAGCGGCCCCTGGGGTCCCCGCCGGCCGAGCTCGCGTCACAGCCGCGAAGGGAGCTGAGCGGATCTCCATTCACTGCCGCTCGTCCCCCGAGGACGCGCGCCGTAGCCGCTCACCCGCTGCTCGCTGGCGGTCTGAGCCGCCCTTCTCGGGGAAGTTTCTTGCTGGGAGTAGAGACCAAGTGGCCTGGGGAGTGGGCGGCCAGATGAACCGTGATGACGGGCCCGACCTCGGGCCTCACTGAAGGGACTCGATACCTGCTGGAAGCCCGCGCCAGAGTTCCACTGAAGGGGCTGGCGTGGGAAAGGACCTAACACAGAGGCGGGTAGCGCAAATTGGGGGCACCCGCCCGGGCACTGGGCGTTGAAGCGCAGTGGCGCTGGTGGTTTCCGTGCTCTCCCCAGGGCAGAGCAGTGCCGAAAGCCAGGCAGGAGCCGAAGGCCTCAGCCCAGACCCCCCAGACCTGGGGTTTTTGGGTGCGCAGTCTGTGTCCAGGGGATGAACGTGAGGAATGAGCACGTCCCGGTTGAGGGCCTCTGGCAGCCAGGGTTTGATCCCTGCTCTAAAGGACCCTGCTGGGACAGAGCGCAGGATCCTGGATAAGGTGGGAGGGGGCAGTGGCCTGTGAGTGCACGCAGGAAACAGGACGGGGTTTGGGGAAGAAGGGGAACGGGTTAGAGAACGTGGCAGAGTCTAAAGACACAAGCGAAAGCATTTCTGTTTGTAGAGGGTGAAGTAGCACAGTGAAATCAGGGAATCGCCTGTGTGTGCCGGGGTGTGAGGGGCTTAGTCTGGGGTTGGCATGGCAGCTGGGAGCCTGAGTGAGTGTGTCTGGGTGGAGTAGGTCGAGGCGTTGGGCTGTGTATAAGCTAACTCCACTGTGGTTTACGGTGGGATCCCACAGAAGGTAGGGACTGTGCCTGGGCCCTGGACACCCGGGCTGGCACTCAGAAGGCGGGGTCTGAGCCCAGTCATCCATGAGGGTGACTCCCCACCACCATCACTGTCAACTTTTCTTTATGGAGCTCACCTGGGGCGGGCCTGGCCTGAAGGAGGCTGCACGGGCTCTGAACCTGTTCACCTCTGGGGAGGGGAAGTCTGTGGAGCCTAGTGGCTTTAGGGCCTTGCCTGGAGAACTGCAGGGCTGTCATCCCTCCTCATGCCCCCAGAGGGCCTGGAGGAGAAGTGATGGGGGGTCCAGGGGAGTTGGGCTTTGAGGTCTTCATCTCCTGGGTGCCAGGTTAGCACCCTTCCTCCCTCAGATGGGCTCAGCTGCTTATGCTAAAGCTTTATGGGCCCCTGGGCAAGCTGGGACTGGACCATCTTAGTCACCGCCGTCAGTCACAGGCTCCTAGCTTGCCTCTAATCTGGCCTGGAAGAGATACCTCATCCTCCCCGTGGTCTTCTCCCTCTGTCCAGCTCCCTCCGGTCCTCCTCCTTGCTACACAAATCCGGATTCCCGCTCCAGCCCCCACGGCAAGTCAGCTGTGTGATTTCAGTAGGACGTTTACCCTCTGTAGCCAGTTTTCTCATTCTGAACCATTGCTTCCTCCACTGAGATATGTGAGGCCTGCTGAGACAGTGCGGTCCACACACCTGGTTGGGACCTGTGCCCCGAGGGACACTTATGTCTGTCTCCCCTCTGGTTCCTTAATCTTGGCTGTCCCCTGGAGACCCACCTGTCCTTGGGTGGTTGGCTGCTAGGAGCTTAGGATCTGCCTCACCCCTTTCTTCCCTGCTCACGTGCAGTGTTTGGATTTCAGCTTATTCCCCCCTTTGGGTGACAAGCTGCTCACCACCAGGCTGGTGACAGATTCACTGTGGTGCCATGAAGCAAGTGCAGGCTCACTGAGCCTCCTGATCAGCTGTCCTTCAACGATACTTTTGTAGAGGTCTCTAACCACCTGTCCCCTCCTTGGCCCTAGGAAAATTAACTGAACCTTTAAAAAAAAAAAACTTATCTACTTCATTCTATAAATAGTTTCCTGTTCTCCCATGGGCATGTTATTTTCATGCCCATGTTACCAGTGAACTTAGCCACTTCCTGAGTTCATACGGCTGAGAAGCAGTGGATCTAGCTGTGAGCTGAGTGCTGACCAGGAGTGGTGCCAGGGCCGAAGTGCCTGGCTCTGGCCAAGTCTCAGGGGCTCTGTGCCTCGATTTCTGCACTGTGAAGGACATCCTGGTACCTTCCTGGCTGGGTCCTTTAGAGATGAGATGTGAGCGTGTGTGCCCATGTTGAGTGCAGCATTCGGCAGGCGGTCAGCGAACAGCAACTGCAGTCCTTGAGCTGCCTCCCTGGTGTCCTGGTGCCTCCTCCCCTTGGCCCCAGTATCCAGAGTCCCTTCCTCTGAGTGTCCCAGTTCCATCTGTGGGTTCTCTGCACAATCTGGGCCCCTCTGGGAGACTTTACTGTCTCAGGTTCCCACCACTTAGGGCAGAGGGCATGGCATCCAGGGTTGTGCCCTTCTGGCCAGATGTCCTCAGCTCTGACACCAGAGGGACTGCAAGGATGCTCATGCGCTGTCACAACCAGGCCGGGCGTATCTTCAGTCTGGAGCAAAGAGAGCAGTGAGAGGGCCATGGGAGACTTTGCTGACAAAGGCCTGCAGTGCCCAGGCTCCCTCCCCGAATCCTGCTGCAGACACACAAGGAGGGCATCAGCATCGATCTTGCAATCTGAGGATGCGAATCCATAGACCTCCTCTGCTCCTTAGCTCCTGGGCAAATTCCTGCCTTCTCTGAGCCTCAGTCTCCGTATTAGTAGAATGGGACCGGGGCCAACTTCGTGAGCATGGTGAGAACCCAGACGATGCTTGCGAAGCCCAGTCCACGACCGCACCTGCACATGAGTGGCTCCTCTCAGTGCGCAGAGGGCAGAGTCAGCATCTGCGGTAGCGCCGTGACCTTCTGTGTAGTGTGATGGGGGAAAGTGGAGCATCAGTTTGTACGAAAGGGAGGTAATGATTTTCATGCCTTTGTGCTGAAACACTATGTTTCCAAGGGTTGGAGTCTCAGAGAGCTTGCAAAGGGAGATTTGGGACCCTTGAGGGGATCCCTTGGGAGCCTCAGTGTCAAATCTCGGCAATTTTACAAAATCTGCTTGATGTGTGATTAAAAAGCAAAAGTTTTGGTAGTTCTATGTAGAATTTTTCTCTTTTATTTTCATGCATAGACTACAGACCCCCACGCAGTGTTACAGGTTGCATTTATTTATTTAGTTTTGTTTTTTTGAGATGGGGTCTCGGTATGCATTCAGGCTGGCCTTGAGCTCACTTTGTAGCCCAGGCTGGCCTGGAACTTGCAACGATCCTCCTGCCTCAGCCTCCGGAGTACTGGGATTACAGGTGTGCACCACCACACCCAGCACAGGTTACATTTAAGTAGTACTTTATTGTTGCCGGTTATAGAGACCCACATTGTACATGAGGGAAAGTCTAGGCATACATTCCCTTCCCCTGCCCCACCAGGCACTGAAATTAGAGCCCTGAACCCTCACACCCTGTTCATTCAGCACATTTCACGGCTTCCCTGGGGCGCTGTCCGGTAGCTGTGGGGGGCACACGGGAGGAGCTGTGGGTGGGTGTGGGGAGGGGCAAGAAACTGGTGCAGCTCTCCAAAGGGCAGGTTGGAAATAATATATCAAAAGCTTAAAAATATATATGATTTGTGACTCACCAGCTGAGTTTTTAGGACCAGATAAACATGTGCAGGGCTGTTTGCTCAAGGGTGTTTATCGCATCAAAGTGGAAACAACTGCCTGGAGGCTCCTGAGAACGCAGAACCCAGCTGTGAATTGCACCGCCAGGGTTCGTGAGCCACCAGCACAGATGTTGCCTAAATCCGTGCGGTGATAATGGTGCTGGCAGCTCACACGTGTGTGGCATTTGCCATGTGCCAGGCATGGTCCTAAGTGCCTTCTCTACGTTAATTCATCACCATAGCAACTTTGGCAGCTATGTGCTGATATTTCCTCCTTTGCAGATAAGGAAACTGAGGCACAGATCTGTTACATAATTTCCCAAAGGGCACACAGATGGTTGGTGGCTGGCTGGGATTTGAACCAGGATATCTGGCTACAGAGTCCAAAAGATGTTTTAAAGTAGTGTGTTTTGCTTTTAAAAATACCTTTTTCAGGGTACAAATGTGCGCTGAAACATGCATAGAAAACAGAACTGGAACCGTAGCAGAGGTTTTCTCCAGGTCAGGGCAGAATGTGCTGTTTTCTCGTTGTCTTTTGTCCTCTTTTCCTCAGTGAGTTTGTATAACAGGAAATTCAGACTCTGCTTTTGTTCTATTTCCAGCCCTGGGGACTGAACCCAGGAGCCCTGAGCTACATCCTAGGCCTTTTTATCTTTGAGACAGAGCCTTGCTAAATTGCCCAAGCTGATCTTAGACTTACAGTCCTGCCTCAGCCTTCTCAGTAATTGTGATTACAGGTGTGTCCTACCACACCCAGCTTCAAGTTCTTTTTGTTTTTAAAACTAAAACGTAGCTAGTGTACAGAAGAGAGCACTAAGCCCTGTGGCCCTGTTGAGAGCCGGTCCTCGGGGAATTCTGTGGTGGCCATGAAGTGCTCTGTGCCTGGAGGAAGGCGGGGGAGGCAAGTGGTTCTGGTGGATGCTGGGGTTGGTGTCCTGCGCCTGGGGGAGGACATCCCTGCACCTGAAAGAAGATAGGCAGAGATGGGGCTTTAGGGCTCAGGTCCTGTTTCAGCCCTGTACAGTAAGCCCATGCCTTCATTTCTCCCTCTAGTGCTAAGGGTGTGCTGGGTGACCCCTGGCCCCCAAAGACACTTGGATTCTGATCTCTAGAAGCTGTGAGCATTGCCTCACATGGCAAAAGGAGCTTTGCAGGTGAGATTATATTAAGGCTCTTGGGTGGGGACATTTCCCAGGAACGTCCCTGTGGGCCCTGAATGTGCCCACTTTCGCGCTCGTGAGGAGGAGGAGGAGGATAGCTGGCCACGGAGGGTGACGCGCTGGCTGTGGCGAGAGGCTGTGCTGAGGGAGGAGGGGCTGCGCGCTGGGGAGGGCGGGAAGTGCAGTCCTGAAGCTGGAAAGAACCTTAACTTCAGTCCACTGATGCTGATGGTGGAATTGGCCTCCTAGAGCTGCAAAAGGATAATTGCATGATGTTTTACGCCACCAGGTGCGTGGTGATTTGTCAGGGCAGCCCTGGAAACCACGCCCTGGGATGTGCACCCGTCAGACCTGAGGCTCGGCCTCCGCCACAAGAGTGGCCAGCCCCTCAGGACTGGGATCTGCAAACCTGGTTCTAATCCCTGACTGTGTGGCCTTGGGCTCAGCCTGGGCACTACATGCTTGTCCTTTTCGCCTAAGGGACGGGTACTGGTGCTCATGGATGCACTGTGCCATGTACGGTGCGGGTACCTCTTGGGAAGGGGTGTGTCTGGGGTGCCTTCCCCTCAGACTATGTGTGTGGGGTCCCATAGCCAAGTCCAAGGTTTGCACCCCCCAGCTGAGTCTGTACCCCATAGTACTTCTGACAGCCATAACGGCCGGGCTTATGGGTGCCAGAAATGACTTGTAGCCGCACTGTCCCCTTGGAGTTCTGGAGCAGGTGTGTGTGTTGGGTGGGGGCAGGGAAGGCAAGTGGTTCTCTCTAGTTGTGGGGTGTTGGCAGTGTACCCAGCACACTGGGCTAGGGCAGAGAGGGGTAATGATCAGGTGCCCAGAGGTGGCCCGGATGGCCTGGGACTTTCACCAGCACGGCCCAGGATTCACCTTCAGCAGTGCCTGGATTGCCCTAGGTAGACGATGGGTGGACATTCAAGTGCAGCGGAGAGACCAGGCTGTGAGCCTCTGAGGCCTTCTAGGCAGCCTCTGGGGCCCTTGGAGCCCCCACGGGATCTGGCTGCCAGCAGGACGGGTAGAGTGGTGGGCGTCACCTGGCCCTGGAGACCATGCTGGGAAAAAAAGATCTTAGAAGTTATGTCAGGTACCTTGGTACACAAAGGGGAAAATGTGTCCGTGGCCAGCACTGTGTATACCAGGCGATCAGGCTCAATCTCTCTCCCTGCTCCTGCCTGTTTGTTGGTTTGGATTGACTGAACTCTAAGTCAGGGCCTTCCTTGTGATGACAAGATGCCTGCTGACTCGCACACCGCCCTCCTGGTATGCCAGCAAAGAGCTTCTGTTCCCCAGCGACCCCAGCTGAGTTCTGTTCTAGGCTGGGCACTGCGCTCTGAGACACCATCTCAGAGAGGGTGCTCTGTGCTCCGTCTTCTTGGTTTCAAGGCCACAGGCTCCTCTGACTCTTCTACCTCCATGGCTACTTTGCTGATTTCTCTTCATTGCCTTCTTCCGGGCTCAGTCCTGGGCATCGTCTCGGTCTTCGTCTCTCATGCACTGACCTGCCTGGTCGCCTCAAACACCGTCTGGATAGGGTGTTCCTGGACCTGACAGGGCCAGGCTCGAAGCCTCCCAGGGCCTGAGTACAGACCGCACCCGCCTGCCCACACACCTCCACCCAGCTCAGGTTTAAAACCAAATCCCTCATCTTTCTTTCCCCAGATCTCTTCTTGAACAGGCATCATCTCCCTCCACGGGCTCAGACACATCCTGGGTCACTCTTCCCTTTTATTATTCTCTGTCGACCTCATTAGATGCATCCGCAGGTCCCACCGGCCCCGCCTGCAGGATGCACCCCAAGCCTGAGGACGCCACGCCCCCTCCACCTGCTGTCCTGTGGCCTCCGCCAGCACTCCTTTTGGGGAGCACCGTGCTGGCAGCTCTCCCTCTTTCCGGTCTCACCCCAGTTCTGTCCCCATGTTGCGGGGGGAGGGACCCTGTGTGACAACAATCTTATCGCTGCCCTGCCGAGAACCATCTGAGGCTCTTTCACTCTCGAGCAAAAGCTGAGGTTTCCTGTGAACATAGTGGCTCTGGCGCCCTGGCCACACTGCTGCCTGTGCCCCCTGCCCCATCTGCCCCAGCACCTGGCTGCCTCTCCTTTCCCAGCATGTGCCAGAAATGCAGGTGTGGCCTCCCAGCCTCTGTGCCCTGGGGCACCCCAAGCCCAACCCTGTCTTCCTTCAACTCTGCTCCTGTCGTCTCTCAGCAAGGGGGCATCTGTGACCACCCTGGTTTAGACTGCAGTCCCCAAAGCTGCTGTCGGTCCCCTCCTGGGACACCGCCTCCCTCACTGCGCAGAGAACGTCTGACACGGCATATATTTACTTAGATTTGTTAATTGTCTGCCTCCTTCCCTGGAAGTGTCCACAAAGGTGGGAATTTTGTCTGTAACTGTCAGTATTTTATCTCCAGTGCCTGGAACACACAGGTTGAGGCCTCCTATCTGAAGTTCTTGAGCCCAGAGGCGTTTCATATTTCAGGTTTTTTTTTTGGATTTTGGGATATAGGCATAGACTTTACCAGCTCAGCATTCTTAATCCAAGAATCTAAAGTCCAGAAATAAAAAAGCTCCAAAACTTGGTGAGCCTAATCTCACTGCTCAGTAACTTCAGACTCAGGAGGATTTCCAGCCTCAGAGGTGGTGTGCTGGGTGCATAGCGGGTGCTCAGTCAGTCCCAGTGAAGATGGAGGGACCTCAGCCTGAGCCGTGTGAACTGAGGGTGCGAGTGGGAGGTTTCCCAGAGGGAAGCGCAGGAGCTGTTCTGAGAAGGGACCAGATGCTGCCCAGGACTGAGAGGAGAGTGCAGCGCGGGACCCCCTGTCCCACGGAATGGTGTTCAAGGCGGGACCGTACCCGGAGTTGCTGAGCCATCTGCCAGCAAGCACTGTGCCAGTGAACCAAGCATGCAGAGGGGCAGGGCCTCCATGAGAAAAATACTCGCAAGAGAGACGATCTGTTGGCCTTCCCTGTGCCAGAGACTGTTGCAGGCGCCCATGCTGGAGGAGGCTCACTGCCTCAGTTTACCCCTTCGAATCTTGCCCGGTGGTCCAGGACAGGGATTTCTGTTGTTTCTGGGAAATTTGCCAAATCTGGCTAAGACCCACAGCAAATTGAGCGAGGCGTCTGTGTTACAGGAGTTTGAGAATTTGTGACAAGCGCCGAGCTCAGCTTTTTCACGTTTTCCTGTGGGCCACGGCCACCGAGCAGAGACACCTGTGAGAAGGGGCCGCAGCTCTGGTCTCCAGAGCAGCTTGCTTTTCGGGTTGTGCTGCCCCCGGCGGGAGGGCGTGGCGGGTTTTGGGTTAGCTCAGGCATTTCCCTGTTTGCCTTTGGAAAAGGCCCCATCCTTTGTCTTTTCCGTGATTTCCTTCAGTGTGGTCAGATGGGCATCCCCCAAAAGGGCCCCCATTTAGATCAGCTTCAACTGTATGCAACAATACTCGTGCTAATAATAATTAAACCAGATAAGCGTGTATTTCCCTCTTTGCCAAGAGCATCTGGAAATAGACCATCACAAGACATGATGACTTCATGATTTTCAGTTACTTAGAGTCCTTCAGTGCTACTTCTCTGCCGCTTTGAGTGTCCTGCCTCAGGGTCCAGCATGGCTGTTCAAGCTCTTGCCATCGTGTCTGCGTCCCAGCCAGCTGACTGGAGAAAGTCAAAGAACAGCATATCCATCTCCTGTTTTAAAACTGCTGCTCCTGAGTCACATGCATCCCCCTGGTGGAACACGGAGTGGTCATGGGCTGCGTTTCCATCATTCTGCCCACCTAAAGTTGGGGAACCTGTTCCTGAGGGAGAGGAGAGGACAGATACTGGGGGACAGCAGTCATTGCTGCTGAGGAACTCTCTCCCTTGCTGCATGCAGAAGCCGCCCACGTGGAATGTGTCCCTGGCATCACTGTTCTGTGCCCCCGGAGCCAGGCTGTGTAGCAGGGCTCACACCTGGGTGCTGCGGCTTCATGGAAGAGCTCAGTTAGGCCCATTCTAAGATTCGCCTTTTCCACATTCAGCCTGTCTGACGGGGGTCTCTGTTGGCGAGGGGGGCGTTGTGACTGTGCGGTCACTTCTGCCCCCTGAGCGTGGGAATGTGCAGAGTGGACACGAGCAGCTCCGAATGAGCTCCGCAGACGATGCAGCACCCGGGCTGACACCACGTGGCCAGCATCCTTGGCGCCCAGGGGCTGGGCTGTGCGGGGCACACAGATTCGGGGGCGTCCGCCTCGGAGTGCGAAGAAGCTTTCGGAAGACCTGGCTCCGACTACATTTTCCTTTTCAGAACTGACATGAATGAGGTGTTTTTTGAAAAATCTCCCCCGAAATCTGTAATAACTTTTCCTGTCAGTGCCCCCCCCAAAATATTAGTTCCAATACTGCTCTGTATGTACCCTCAGAATGAACAGAAGTGAAAATATGGTGGATCATGAGGGCCAGGTTTCCTACCATGGGAGAAAAAATTCACAAGTAAAGAAAACGAGGGGAGTGAGCGTAAATCCATGGTGTCAAGTTGGAGTTAGAGGAATTAGGTATGAATTTGAGGTTTTGAGGATATATGCAGATGGATTGTTTTCTTCCCTTTTTTTTGTCTTTTTGAGACAAGGTCTTGCTATGCAGTTCAGGCCATCCTTTTTTTTTTTTTTGCAGTACCAGGGATTGAAGTCAGGACGCTGCGCTTGCCAGGCAGGTGCTTGTGCCGCTGAGCTAAATCCCCAGCCCTAGTTCAGGCCATCCTTGAGCTCGCTTTGTAGCCCAGGGTGATCTTGAACTTGAGGTGATCCTCCTGCCTCAGCCTCCTGAGTGCTGGGATTATAGGTGTGCACCACCATGCCCGGCTTCTTTTTTTTTTTTTTTTTTTTCAGACAGAGCCTCACTATGTAGTTGAGGCTGGCCTTAAATTCACTATGTAGCCTGGGACGGCCTCAAACTCACGGTGATCGTCCTGCCTCAGCCTCCCCAGTGCTGGGATTACAGGCGTGCGCCACCATGGCTGGCTCTACATCGATTTCAAAGCATTCCTTTATTCATCTCAGATTGTCCAACTCTGCCTACTGAGAAGCCCTAAATAGGTGACTTCCGGCCACCAAATAGGGACAAGTTTAAACAAGGAAATAAAAAAAGCAATGGAATTTAGCCTATAGAATAAATATCTGTGCTTCTGTACTGACGTAAACAAGTAATAGGACAGATAAGTAAGTGGGGGAGAAAGGACTCTCCTGGGAGATTTGAAGTAATGAATGTAGACAGGACAATGGAAATAGAAAACTGTCCTCAGGCAAGGCCCATAGCAGTGAATGTTCTGGGCAAGAATCCTCCACGGTTGCTAAAATAAGCAGGTGAGAGGCTGAAGAGAGACTGGATATCTGGATATTTGCGTAGTCTCCACGTGTGCCCCTGGGAGACGTACTGCGAGGGGAGACAGTTCCCGTGGAGAGACCTGGCAGACACCACCGTACCCAAGCAGTCAAGGTTGCCAGTGCTGGTGATGGGACAGACAGACATTGTGCACCCTGACCAGATGCCTGATGAAGCGACCATGATTTCTCTTGTGTCCTTGCCAGAAATGCCCCGGACTTCGGTCCAATCATGAGAAAGCTGCAGGCAAACTAAGTCCCTCTACAGATCAACTGACCAGCCCGCTTCCCAGAGAGCTGGGTGTCGGGGCACAGGCCTGTAATCCCAGCAGAAACAGGCTGACGCTGAGGCAGGAGGATCACCACAGTTTGAGGCCAACCTGGACTACATCTTGAGACCTCGTCTGAAAAGAAGTGTCTGAGCCTGAGGCACTGTCCCCACTGAAGAGATGTGACAGCTAAGTGCAGCGTGGCCTCCTGGATCAGGTCCTGAAACACATAGTAGAAATCATTGTTGGGAAAATTGGTGAAATGTGTGTATTTTAATGAATACTAGCGTCACATCAGCTTTATTTCCAGGTTTCTCCACCTGATTATATTTACATAGCGTGACACTGGGGAAAGCCAAGTGAAGGATATGTAGGAGATTTCTGTGTTTCTTGCAGTGTTTCTGTAAGCCTAATTTTTTTCAAAATAAGTTAAAAGGGGAGGGAATGTTCTATCTTAATAGGCAGCATTTTTTCTTCTTATTTTGTCATGTGTCACTTGTATTTCATAACGTGTCAGTGGTATTTTAGATCTGATAAAGTCTAGGATAACACTCCCCCACCTGGTGCGGTGGTTTGAACCGGCAATCCCAGCACAATGCGAGGCTGAGGCTAGAGGATCACAAGTTCGAGCCCAGCCTGCGCACCTGTGGGACTTAGCAAGACCCTGTCTCAAAATGAAAAACTAAAGGGCTGGGAATGTAACTCAGGGCGAAGGCCCTGGATTCAACCCTAGTACTGCTGAATGAAACAACAAAAACTTTCCCTTTGAAACCCTCCAAACCCATACCCCTCCCCAGAGATAAATTGCTACGGTTTTCCCTGAATCATTTGAGGGTTTTTTTAATTTGCCAATATATGAACTTGTCCAGCGTATCTATCTTTGACATAAATGAGACTCTCCATACTTACTATTGTGCAACATACCTCTTGTCCCACCTGCATATTTTGGAAGGCTTTCTCTCTCTGTGAGTGGAGCGGCCTTTTTAAATAGCTGCATGGTACTCCTGGGCATAGAGGCTGGTTTGTTTAACCATTCTCCTGACATGCATTTGGCTTGTCTCCACCCTTCCGTTCCTGGCGGTTGCTGTGTTAATGGTCCTCACGCGGGCCTCTGTGTGTACCCATCAGTGCTTGTCTGTGGGGTGAATACATAAGACAGATCGCAGACTTGACAGATGCCTGCATTTCGCAGACTACCAGGTGGCCCCAGAGTTGAGCCCACCGCAGCCCTGCCAGAGGTATGTGGAAGTGTGGGGCCTGTCTCGCCTCTGCCTCGCCAGGACTGCGTGTTATCAGTCACGAGGCAGCTTGGAGCGTGAGCGAAGGCTAATCACTCCTTTGTTACCCACTCCTTTGTGCTGAGCAGAAATGCACTAAATGTCCGCCCTGTGCTGTCTTCAACACAGGGAACATCACTGCAACCAAGAAGGGAGAGGCCCTGTCCTTGAGGGCCCGGGCACGCGATGTTTGAGCAGCTCTTCTGCCTCAGTCTCTCATTTGCATTTCCCTGATGGCCAGTGAGCAGGTACAGAGGCTTTGCCTGTGCTTTTCACCAGCTGCATCTCCAGCCTCCCACCCCAGACCTTGGGCTGTGGTTCCACTGGGTCTGGGGTCTTTTCTTTCTCCCAGCTGAGCCCGGAATGAGGGAGCTAATAACCCTGTTCCCCTTTAGGGGACCTAGTAAGCCTCATGGGGGGTGTTGTTGGAGACTCCAGTAAAATTTTACAGTGAGGAGAGAATCTGGCTTAAGATGTGTGAGGTGGACCTCCAGTGTGGTGCACACCTGGAACCCCAGCATTCTAGGACGCTGAGGTAGGAGGATCCCAGATTCAAGCCTAGGGCCAGGGATATAGCTCAGCGGCATGAGCACCTGCCTGGCAAATGTAAGGTCCTGAGTTTGATTCCTGGTACCAAAAAAAAAAAAAAAGAAACCAGCCAAATTCAAGCCCAGCCTGGGCAACTGAGTGAGGCCCTGTGAGTGAGTGAGTGGTATGTTAGGGACATAGCTCGATACAAGAACCCTGGGTTCAGTCCCCAGTACTGGGAAGAAAAGAAAAATGCACGAGGCCGGAAATGTACTCGGGCTTCATCCACTGCTTCAGGGTTTGTGGCCCATCTCATGGCCTCAGCTCGCCACCAGCCCTGCCCACCAGCCTTGCACCAGGTGGTGGACAGAGGCCTCTGGAGGCATCTCCAGACCTTGTGCCCGATCCCAGAAGTGCAGTCAGAGTGGTGGAATTTGAGTGATGGGGATGCTTGTTCTCTGCCCTTCCTGCAGCTGGGGCAGATCGGCCCCGGGGATTTCCAGTCAGCCTGCGTGGGCGAACTGTTCAGTTCACCAGCTGAGCCTCTGTGCGCTGGGCTCGGTGGAGTTGAACAGATGAACAGGTCAGGCAGTGGGAGGACAGTGGAAGAGCAATGACATCCCACCCGCACACTGGTGGGTTACCAAGAAAACAGCCTGGGTGTCTTAGTCACTTTGCAATCCCTGGGACAAAATAGCCAACACCCGTGACTTAAAGGAAGAGGGATTTACTTGCACTCACAGGATTTTTACAGGTTCAGCCAACAGTCAGCAAGCTCAGCTGTGGAAGCTGCATGGAGGAAGAGCTGCTGCTGAGGAACCTGCTCCCGCCACAGCAGCCAGGAGGCGGAGGGAGAGGGGAAGGACTGGGAGGGAGACACTGGCTTCAGATCCATGCCCGCGATCTGCCTGTCACCAGCAAATCAGCTTCCTCCCACAGAGGCCTTTGGGTGTCCTCCACCCCAAGCCCAGCACTGGACCGGGGCCTGTGGGCTCGAGCCCCAGATGCCGCTTATCCAAACCTGGGTTTCATCACTTAGCAGTCGTAAGACCTTGGGCTGTTTGTGTCCCCTCTATGGCCTCACTTTGTGGGGGCTCAGTGAGTCCATGTGTAAAACGCTCTGGCGGTGCCTGGGAGTAGGGAGTGCTCAGCGGAGGCGAAGGGCTCTCTTGTTGCTGCAATTGCAGGGCTGTGACAGGGCAGAGGGCAGAGGGAGCCCTGGCACCTGCGTCCTGCTGCCGCAGCCGAGCCTTTGGCTGTAAGTGCCTGAGCCCAAGAACCCAAGCGTCGTGCTGGACCTGGACGGCATGTGCTGGCCGGCTTGTCGTAGCTGGTGGGGGATAGAAATCATACAACCCGAGGAAAACACCCCCGAACTAAATCTCTCACAGGTCAGGCATAAACCAAGAGGCTGCTGCTAGAGAGAAGAAACGGAGACTGGGCCGGGAAAAACAATCTACTGTCCCCAAACCCTTGTACCCCCCATCTTGGCAGGGAAGCGGGGTACATGCTGGGGTGGTGCGGGAGTGTGGGTACCTGGACCCGCCACAGGAGGCCACGCCCGTCCCTCCTTCCTGGGTCTCGTTTTCTCATCTGTGCGGTGGGGGCGTTGACAGAATGTAGCCCTGCTCTCAGCGCCACCCCAGTGCTGTCGCAGCCCCAGTGCTGTCAGCATGGCAGCACCCACCCTCTGGTGCGTGTGTGACCTCTGACTGAGATCCCAGCCAGCGGGGAACGCCCCGGCCAGCAGTGGGCCTGGATGAATGTTTTGGGCGTGCAGTTTGGACGCGGGAGCTGCTCCTGCTGTGACTCGGAGCTTTTACCCAGCATGGAGCTGCCCAGCCTGGGCCGGTCCTGCCTGTTGTTGCAGCCTGGTGCATCTGCCAGGGGCTCTTCTCACAAGGGGACCTGACCACTTCCTGTGCAGCCTGCTCAGGGTCATCCGCACCTGACCTGGACCTTTACCCTGACCTGCCAGGGCGCCCTCCTCAGTCGTGGAGAGATGCATACGGTCCCACTGCCAACCTGTCCTTACTGCCGTCTCTCACCCCCTGGGCTTGGTGTGTGGCTTGCCTTTCCCTTGGGGACTTTGAGCCTGCCCCTGGCGCCACGTGCTGGTAGGAGGCCCCTGCCACGGCGAGGCCCAAAGTCCACATGTTTCTAGATGCCCCCTGCCATCCCCTGCCACCATCTGACTACAGTTCATCCATTCCACAGTTCCCTAAATAAAAGTTTAACCGAAGAACCCTGTAGGCTGTGTAACTAACGACTAGATCGACTATTGAAGCCCTAGCTGGATGGTTTCAGAGCAGCGCAGTCATCACTCGTCTTTAACCCGGGAAGCTGGGCAGTTCCTTTGCCCAGGTCTCATCACAGGCTCATGGTGCGGGCAGCACAGACCAGCACTCTGAACAGCGGCATCAGGATGCGGTTCCTTGGGGGACCCACAGCCTGGCTGGTGCTCGGGAGCTCTCCTTGCTCTGAGTCACAGGGCTCATCACTGACCACAGGGGCCGTTTCCCTCCTGTGGCCCTTCCTGTCCTTTCCTACCACAGCAGCTTGGCCTCTCAGCCCTGAGGAAGGATTTTCCTCTACAGAGTCAGGAAGAGAAAAATGCTTTTAAGCAGACGAGGGAAGGTAAGGAGACCCTTCCCTCAGCTATGTTAAGTTACTTTTGCTCCATGTAGTTATGAAAAAAAAAAAAAAACAGCCAGGCGTGGTGGCACCTGCTTATAATCCCAGCACTCGGGAGGCTGAGGCAGGAGGATTGCCATGAGTTTGAGGCCAGGCTGGATTACATAGTGAATTCAAGGATAGCCTAAACTGCATAGTGAGACTGTCTCAAAAAAAAAAATCATTTCCATTTAAGCCCTCCAGGGTGGCACATACATATAATCCCAGTCTGGGAGGTTGAGGCAGGAGGACTGCAAGATCAAGTCCAGCCTGCGCAACTTTGGGACTTACTGAGATATTGTCTCAAAATAAGAAAGGGCTGGGGGGTATGGCTCAGTGCAAAAGCCCTGGGTATAACCCCCAGTCTCACCACAAAACAAACACTTCTTTCATTTAAAAGGCATTTATAAATTTTCTGTTAGTACATGTGTGCACTACATAATGCTTATATTCATTGTGTGGAGCTGGCACATGTGCACAGCATGTCTTCACTCTGAAAGGCACCCTGAACCCTCTGAGGTGGGCAAGGCCGGCTCACGTCCCTCTTTTGTGTATTGGTCCTTTAGCACTTTGCCTAAAATGACCTAGGCTGTGGGCAGTGGAGAAGAAATGCTAGCTGCGGCTTCAGCGACTCCAGGCCTAAGTGCTGGTGAGTGCGAGGGTGGGTCTGTGTTAGTGAGGCTTCCTGGGTTCCCTTTGGGGCTGCAGGGGTGGAGAGCGGAGAGCAGAGTGAGAACAGCCATGCTGTTGCCTCCCAGACCCCGGTTTTTGCCACCATTCTCTGTACTGCTTAACCACTCGCAGGCCTTAGGCAGGCTTTACTAGGGAAGGCTGATAGCAATCTCATCTTCTGTAACTTACCCTCTAGCTGCTTAAAAAATAACTTTCTTGAATGCTGGGCGTAGTAGTGCAAGCCTGTAATCCCAGCACTCAGGAGGCTGAGGCAGGAGGATTGCTGTTTGAGACCAGCCTGGGCTACAAAGTGAGTTCAAGGCCAGCCTGAACTGCAGAGTGTGACCCTGTCTCAAAAAGACAAACTTTCTTGAGAAGTACCTCTGCTCCTGCCCCTGTGGGAAAGTCTGCTCTGGCCTCTGTCCTGGAATCCCCAGCCTCTCCCTCAATCCCAGGCCATCTGTTTTTTTTTAACTACACTGCCCCTAGGGAGGATGGTCTCCAGGCTGGTTCCATAGTGGGCCTAGGGAGGCCAGGACACCCTTGTACTGCCTGATCACTGAATTAAGTATTCAGGGAAGCTCCTGGCTAAAAACATCCCTGTGGGGAAGAGTCTCCCGCGGCAAGGTACTCACCTGAGGAGGGGGCTGATGAGGGCGCACATCAGGAAGAAGGACGGGGCAGGGAGAGGAGAGGATGCCTTTCTAAAAATACGGCCCATCTGCATTGTGAGCTAGTTTCCCAGGAAACCTCGGGGACAGCTCCGGCATGGTGGTGGTACGGTGCCGGGCCGGGCTCCCTGTGCCGAGGACAGGACTCCCCAGTGGCTTTGCAGCTTTCCTGTGGGCCTTGGGGCCTGGGTAGTCAGTGCTCCCAGCTGGCCAGGACACCCAGACCCCAGCTAGGATCCAGCAGGGACTCCCCAGGGCTACGCTTCCTGCTGCTTACACCAGGCTAGGGAAGGCCCAGAGCGGCCACCTGGTCTCACACCACGGCAGCAGGGCCCTGTGCCTGGGGCTGTCTTTATCCCTGAGCACTGTGAAGGGAGGAGCCGGCAGGGCAGGGTGGGCAGGGGCATCTCCCAACCAAGCTGCTGGTGTGATTGTGAGTTTGCTGAGAGAAAACCCGAGGCTTCACCCTTGAGAAAATCTACAAATAAAATGGGAAAGGGAGAGGAGGAGGAGGGACTGGAAGAAGCGAGGGACACGTTCACCTTCCCGCGCTCCCTGGTTAGATGGCTGTGCAGCGTGGGACCGGCATGAGCCCTAGACTGGGAGTCCAGTCCTGGCCCTGCGGGGCGAGCGCTTGGATTTTGTAGCCCTGGTTTTGTCCTCTTACAGGGTGACGTAAGATAGCACAGGCAAAACCCCTACAAGCTATGAGATGCTGTGTAAGAGTAACAGCTTCAGCTGATCTTGTTTTTGGTGGTGCTGGGGATTGAACTCGGGGCCTTCGCACTGAGCTACATCCCCAACCTTTTATTATTTTTTACGTTGACACAAGGTCTTGCTAAATTGCTCTTTCCCACTCTGGGCGCAAACTTGCAATCCTCTTGCCCCTGCCTCGCAGAACTGCTGGGATCACCGGCCCGCACCTTCATGCCCTGCTCCAGTCTGGGAAAAACCTCTTTTCCTGATTTCAGTCTGGATACCCTGGCGTTCAGCCTTCTGCCAAGGAATTAGACCTTTTTTTTTGGTACACAGACTATCAGGTTTTTTCTGAGGGACCATTCATATATCTTTTCCACTTATGACCCAAGCATTTTCCCACATTATTCCGTTATCTTTGTCCACCATTGCAGTAACATGTGCCGTGCTGAGAAACACCCAGCTGTGTCTAGTTCCTTACTGTAAGTGGTGTTGTGCTCGGCATTCCTGGGCTACACAGTTCTCTACCCTCTCCGATTTTCTTAGGAAATTTCTCCCAGGAAGAGGATTTCTGAGTCTGAACATTTTTAGGTAATTGTAATTGATTTTGCAAAGCTGCTATCCCGAAAGATGTATCAGTGTGTCACCCTAAGTGTTGTAAGTCAGTGCCCTTCCTGTGCACCTCTGTTGGCACTGCAAGCTTTTGTCAGTTCCATTTGCCAAGAAAGAAGAAGGAACTTATTTGAATTTCCATTTCATTGACTTCTAGACAGCTTGAATATTTATCCATGTATTTGTTATTCAGTTTTAATTCTCTCATGAATTTCCAGATCACACCCTTGGCTATGTTTCCTCGTGGTGCATTCCGACCGCTGCCACCTGGAAATCCAAGTGAGGGCTGGTTCTGGAAGAGCTGTGGGTCTTGGGTCCTGTCTGTGCCCTGCCTTTGCCCACTGCTGGCCCCTTTGGTGACCCATTCTTCCCAAGGGCCGGCAGTACAGTGGTCTCCTAGGACCACCAGCATCGGGCCCTGGGACCCACCATCTGGCAGCTGCGGGCTGAGAGGTGGCCTGTGCCTCTCCTCCCTGTGCCCCCCTCCTTAAATGTCACTCTGCCCGCCACCCTGAGCCCCTGCCCTCTCCCAGGCCGTCCTTCTGGCCCCAGGAGAACCTCTCTGTTCTTCAGAATGTCGCTGTGAACTCTAGACCCGGGTCCAACGGGGCGCTTCTGCCTATGTAAGACCTTGCCTCTGGCCTCCTCCTCACGCCTCTGACTCTATAAATCCAGGCTTTTGCTTAAAACTGTTTTAGAAACCATCGTGTGTTGCTTTTCTCTTTGTTTTCAAAACATGTTTGAAATTTTAAGAGCAAATACAGTGATATCCTCAAAGCCAAAGCGCTGACCCTTTCAAAGAATCAGTGTAGTCCCCTGGGACCCCTGAGCCTGCCTGCGACTCTTCTTCCACCGGGGAGACTCGGAGCAAGACCCAATCTCGCCCTCCCTCCTACCCAGGGCTCTTGCTGCACGACGTGACCATGGCCGGGCTGCAGGAGCTGCGATTCCCAGAGGAGAAGCCGCTGCTCCGGGGTCAGGACGTCACAGAGCTGGTGAGCAGTCCTACCGCGGTCCCGGTGTCGAGCGCGCCACCTCGTGGCGAAGAAGGAAATCGCGGCCTTGATGGTCATGCGTGGACCGTCCCTGGAGACAAGTCTGTGCCTTGAGTTCCAGGGTCAGCAGGGGACCCTCCTCAGAGCGCTCCAAGCTGTCTCACTCACTCTCAGACCTGGAAGCATTCTGCTGTTTGGTGCTTGGGTCTCCGCAGCGCCCAGCACAGCTTTTTGTGCTCTGCTGGTGCTCAGCAGAGACGTGGGCTGGGGGCAGCCACAGATGGTGGTGCAGCTCAGAGGAAGTTTCTCAGAGCTTTCTGAAAAGTTTCTCTTACCCACACCAGCCTGTTTTTCGTAGGCCTATGAGCAGAGACCTTTTGTAAGGCTTTGGCAAGGCATAGGTTGACGCCTAGGGACCTCTGTATCCCATCCACAAGGGCTAGATTGGACCCCGTAGAGAAGGTGTCACCAAGGCTCAGAGTCTGTGAGCCTGATCAGCGCTTGAGAGCATCTTGGGCCTATGGCACCTGTGTTTTCCATGGTTTACGCACAGGTTGAAAGTATTAGAAACGTGCAGATTTTTTCCTTGCAATTAATCCTTAAACAATGTAACAACCATTCATACAGCACCTACCTTACGTTAGGTATTTTAAGCAATCTAGGACTAATTTAAAACACACATGGGGCTGGGGATTCAGCCTAGTGGCATAAGTGCCTGCCTGGCAAGCACAAGGTCCTGAGTTTGATTTCCAGCACCAAAGATAAGAAAATAAAGCACACAGGTAGATGTGCGCAGGTTCTGTGCAAACGTTGCAGCATTTTATAGCGGGGACTTGAGCACCTGTGGAGTTTGGTGCCCTCAGAGGCCCCCCGGACAGCAGTACTTCCGCCCAGTGCCACTGCCCTCTGCCTCAGCGCTGGCTTGCTCGGGAGGCTGCAGGGTCTGCTGCCTCTGAGGGAGACTGGCCACTGCTTCTGCCGCGCCTGGGTGCCCCGCTTCAGTCCCCATGTGTCACCTGGTGCCTTGCGCAACCTCGCCGGTGTCTTCTGAGCTTGCCCTCGCCGCACAGTCCCCGGGCTCCAAATTGGTTTATCTTATTCCTGCTGTTTCTCGGTTTTTAGGTCCCAGCCACCCACCCCCGTCCCCATCTCTGGGGCCGCAGCACCCTGAGAGCACCCCGCAAACCCTGCCATTATCTGCTTCATCCTTTTTTGTCAGATCTTTGTTTTTAACAAAATTGCCTCCTCCCTCCTTCTCGGAGATAATTGCCCCAGTAAGGTCTTGAGGATAACAGCCTCCTACATCCACTTCCCCAGCCTCCCACACATAGAGGCGAAGGTGAGAAGTGTCATCGGTACCCCCATCTCCTCCCCCAGCCCTGCCCTCTTCCTTGGGGGCTGCAGAGTGGTTGGCCACCCTCCCCTAAGAAGGGTCCCCCACGCCTTGATTGAACAGCAGGGGGTGCTGGGTTCCACTGTTCTCCCAGGCAGCTGATACCTGGTGGTCCTCTTTGGGTGTGACAGCCCTTGGTGCCCCCTGCTCTCCACTCCCCATCTGCCGGAATGCAGGCAGCTTCACATAAACTCACTTTGAGAAGCAACAGTCAGACTCCTGGTTGCGTTGTTCTCTTTCCCACCCCCGCCTGGAGGCGCTTTTCCTTCCTGTCGCACAAGGGCAGCTCTGTTCTTCTCCCGCTATGCTCCAGCTGCAGCCTGCGCCTGATTCGATGGGGATTCATTTGTTAGGAGAGACCACAGCGTACAAAGTCCCGGATAGGAGCACAGAGGGCGGAGTCGGAGCTAATGCCCCCCAGCTGGAGCAGAGAGGCTTCTAGACAGGCCCAGTAGACAGAAAGGTGGGCCCAGCCCAAGCTCTGCCTTAAGTGAGTGGGCCTGGTCTCCTGATAGCGTGTTTCCCCTGACCCCAAAGCAGCCTGTGTCTAGCCTGGACCAGGTGCCTGGTCATTCACATGGGGAGAAGCCGAGTCACACGCCAGGCCCAGGCCCCGCGGCAGAGTGCCCAAGGGCTCCTCGGCTCCATCTGCAGCCTCGTAAGCTGGGTGCGTTCGGAATCACACCCCTGTTGTGCAGTCATTGTTCAATCCAATCTGGGGATGTTACAGCCAGACGTGGTCTCTCCCTTGTGGCCCTTGGAGTCCAGTGGCAAGACAGCCACTGATCAAAGGCGCACACTGCTCAGTGTCACATGTGCCCAAGTGACTTGAAAGCTCAAAGTGGGCAGTGCTTTGGGCCCTGGAAGTGCCTAACTATGCAGGTTACAAAGGCTCCTCGTGGCACCATGCCAGGTGCATCTCAGCTTACTCAGCCCTGTTGGAGGTGTGGCAGCCATGTCCTCCTCTTCCCTCCTTCCTCTGCCTCTGGCTTTCTGTCCAGATGATCAGACCTTAAGAAATACCTGTGGGGGCAGGAGAACAAAAGGACCAGGGGTCCAGGTTTATAGTCAGAGATTCCACTACTGGGTAGCAAGAGGGCCTCAGCCTGAGCCTCACCTTTTCCTCCTATAAAATGGAAATCTTTGCATCTGCCAAACACTTGATAGCCTGATACCTGGCACTTGGTAAACACTCCGCTTAACATTAACACAGTCTGGGGATCGGAAAGCCATCTGCTCTGGACCGACCTCCATGGGACACCCGGGCCAGTGGGGGCCTGACTTGTTCCTCTCTGCCTTCTCCTAGGAGAACCCTGACACCTTCCTCTTGAGTGTGGACACGGACTGGAAGGTAAGTTGAGGCTCAGCCTGCTGAGATGTGGGACCCACCACTGTCTGGTCCCTGAACAGGGCAGCCAGGAGGGAACAGGAGGCCTGGAGAGGAGGGGAGGAGGATGGAGAGGGGAGTGAGGGATGCTGTCATCTGAATCAGCATTTTCCTCCAATGAGAGCCAGCTTGGCTCCAAAATAGCTCCTGTTTCCATGGCAGCAGTTACCAGGACAACCATGGCCTCTTTACTCTGATGCCAGATTCCCCATGAAAACTGAACTTGCGCTTTGTATTCCTTTGCCGGCGAAGCCACCCAGCCGTTTCTCTCTTCGGAGTCATTTCTGGGTGCTAGAAAACATCCCACAGCAGACCCCAGGGGCGCCTTCTGAGGCTTCCCCAACCACCAGCCATCCAGACATGCCGAACAGCTCAGGTCCTTTCATCCTCAAAGGTGAAAGTAGCTGCCAGGCCTCTGCCTTGTCTGTGGCAACCTTGGCTGGGGTCATTCTCCAAGCCCCGTGACCTCCCTAAGCTTGTGGTCTGGACGCCAGGCTGATGACGCAGGGTGGGGCTGTCAGCCGGCAAGGACGGGGACAGGGCACGCGTGTTGGTCCTCTGGTCATGTGCTTTGTGAAGATCAGGGTTGTGCGTTGGTCTCTGGTCGTGTGCTCTTCAAGGACACAAGGGGAGGATTCAGGGCAGACGGTATGCAGGGGCTCGGATCCCACAGGAACGCCCTGTCCGAGCATAGGGGCTCAGAGCTGAAAGCACAGGATGGGAATTTATGGTGGAGACCAGGAGGAAGGTAGGGATGTTGCTGGGTGCTGAGCCAGCCTGGTAGGAAGGACCAGTTGGAGATCAGAGCAGGAATCCAGGCAATTTTCCTTGTCCTCTGTGCACCAAATGAGGCTGGGAATACATAGCAAATGGGCTCTAGAGAGGGGACTGGTGACACCGAGCCCTGGAGCAGCCAGCCGCTGCTCTGCCGCTTGTGCCCTGGTGTGGAAGGCCCGGGCCTAGGGTGCTGACCCTGCTGTGGGGAGAGATAGAGGAGACTCCTGGGGCCAGAGGGGAGGCCTCGATGGCTGGCTGCTTCTGCACAGCACCTCTCCGCTGTGCACTCTTGAGCAGCAGGCAGGTGCTGCCCAAGGCGGCTGCCGTGGCTGGTGGGACCCTCATTCTCAAGGCCCTGTGCACGTTGAGGAGAAGTGTGTGTTAAAAGGTACCCTCCTAGCCAGGCCAGGTGGCCCATGCCCGTAATCTCAGCTACTCAAGAAGCTGAGGCAGGAGGCTCACAAGTTAAATTCCAGCTGGAGTAACTTAGCAAACCCTGTCTCAAAGAGCTGGGGGTAGCTCAGTGGTGGAGTACTCGCCTAGAGTGCGAGAGGCCCTAGGTGACATCCCTGTACTGCCAAAAAGAAAAGCCACCGCCTTTGTCCACTCCAGGAGACAGGTGTGGGTTGGTCATTTGTTTATCTTTGTTTTCATTGAAGAGAAGCAGCCCCAAAGAAGGCTATTATCTGTGCGTAGCCCGGCAGGGATTTTATCCCTCTTCATGGTGGCAGGTGGTGTCAGTGCCTGTGGCTTCAGTGGGCTCCGCCTGCAGAAGAGGTAACAAGGCTGAGAAACCAAGGAGCACCAGACAGACCCGAGTTTAGGCCTTGGCCCTGCCACCCCCCGGCCGTGTGACTCCAGCGCAAGCCAGGCAGTCACCTCGTTTGTACCGTGAGATGAGCAGCCTGGACATCCATGGGTGTGTGGGGCCCAGTGTTTGGACACTGCAGTGACCGTGACAAGTGGCCACCAGAATATGGAGGCAGAGCCAGGCTGCCTGGCTGTGGCTCCTTGTTCTGTTTCTTAGCTGCATCACATTGAGCAGGTCACCAAACCTCTCTGTGCTTATCTGCCTTCTCTGAAAAGTAGCAAGAATGGGATAGGCTGGGAGCGGTGGCACAGGCTTGTAATCCCCACATGGGAGAGGCTGAGGCAGGTGGATTGTGAGTTCAAGGCCAGCCTGGACTACATAGGAAGATTCTGTCCCAAAACACCAAACTGAACCTGGGGGCGGTATAATTCCAGCAGTGAGGGAGGCTGAGGCAAGAGGAGTGTAAGTCCATGCCCTGCCTAGGCAATTTAATGACAGCCTGTCTCAAACTCAAAAAGTAAAATGTCTGGGGTTAGCTCCACACATGGGGGACCTGAGGGCAGAGCAGAGCCGCCTGTGTGGCCGCCTCAGATGGGAAGTTCTGGGGACACCTGGTTTGACACTCCTGCAGCCCACAGGGGGGCAGGGCCTGCACACTGCTTGAGGCCCCAGAACGAGAGGTCAGAGCGGGAGCAGGGAAGGTTGCTGGTGCCCCAGGTGACAGACTGGCCGGGGCAGGTGTATGTGGCAGGTGCTCGCCAGGTGGCCAGCACCCGGGTTGCCTTTGCTGAGGGCAGGCAGCCATTCTGCAGCTCGTCAGTGTGCTGGGACAAGCGGCGCGTCCTTCACTGATAAGACGGAATCGGGGCCTGCTGACTGGCGCTCCTGTCCCCTCAGCCTGGGGCTCCCTCTGCTCACCCCCCAGCCTCTTTCCTCTCCTCTGCTCTCCCTGACTCCAATCTCTTTGTCCTGCCTGTCACCCAGACCCTCGGTTCCCTGGGGGACAGGACGTGGGGCCCGAGGTGGCTCAGACACCCTGCTCCACAGATGCCATAGTCAAGCCCCACACCAGAGAGCGGAGTGCTGGAGGCAGGTGCGGCTGCCCCCGCCCTTCCTCCTCTGTGGGGGCCTCCAGCCCCCTGCACCAGAGGGGGGTGTGGAGGCCAGAGCTGGTGTGTGCCCCACCACAGCCCTGCTCCAAAGCCTGGGTTGCCGTGGGTAGAGGAGGCGGGTGGGCGAGCAGGAGATCTGAAGCAGAGGAGCTCTGAGAAGCAGGGACTGCCCAGTTTGCCTCAGGGAGAAGGGACTTGGGTCTGCCTGTGGGGCTTTGGGGTCTGGTCCCAGCTAGCTGGGCTTGGGCCCCTCAGGCCCTTCATTCTGGAGATGAGTCCAGGGCTCTTGCTGCCTGTGTGTCGAGCCCTGTCCTGATTGGGCGTGCACATCTGTGAGAGGCCCGTGCGTGTGTGTGTGTGTGTGTGTGTGTGTGTGTGTGTGTGGACACAGCCCCTGTCTCCCTGGGACATCTGTGTGCCGCTGGCTGCGGCTGTCAGCAGTGCCTGGGTGCTAGGGATGGCCGAGCTGCAGGGGCTGGAACCCCCCAGGATGATGTGTTGCTGGAGTGGGAGGAGTAGGCTGGGTGATGAGGGGCTCAGAAGCCAATCAGTGCCAGGTTTGTCTCCGAGCAGCCAATCTGGGAGCAGGAGCTCCGGGTGAGCAAGTGGCTATTCAGAAACGCTGTGGGCAGGAGGGACCGCCCGGCTGCCAGCGTCTGTGTATAAAAGGCCCAGGAGCTGCGCTCCGTCCCAGAGCTGCAGGTCTCCCACTCGAGCTGCCCCCTCCTCTGCACCCGAGTGACTCGGGCCTTTGTTTGCCCTCTGGTCCAGGCGAGTGCCCTCCTTCGGCAAGATGCCGGAGTGCTGGGATGGGGTGAGTGAGGGCCCTGGCGCAGCCGGGTGGGCTGGGGGGATGGGACATCTCTGTGACCTGCGGGAAGGACAGGGTGTCCCTCTACCTATGGTGCTTCACTTGGAGTCACTGAGGCAAGGCCACCGTCTCCTGTAATCTGGTCCCCCGTGTAGCTGAGGCAGCTGCTGGCCCGGTGCTGGGGGCGGGGTGTGGTCTGTGGAGATGGAGGAAAGCACGGACCCCTCTCAGTCTGCACTGCCCTGTGTACTGTGTGCATGCCCTGCTGACAGCGCGTCCTCTGCTTACCGTGCGCCCCCCTCCGCGTCTGTGTGGGCAAGGGACCAGCGCAGCCCATTGGGCTGCACCTCTGTGAGCCCTGGGCTGTGTCCAAAGCATGTCCTGGGGGGCTGTGCCTGCAGGGTCTGTGTCCTGTCCCCATGGGGGGGCCTTGGTATTTGGATGGCAGCTCCGGTTTGCCATTGGCAGCCTCCCATGGATGGGGCCTAGGGTAGCTGGACCAGGACCAGGAGGGACAGATTCACGTCCCCAGGGCTTTGGGGTGCCAGCTCAGCAGAGGAGTGGTGTCTGGACCTCCAGGCAGGGCTCCCAGCAGGGAAGGGGACAAGAGCAGGTCACCTTCCTCCTGTGTCCCTGGGGACGGTAGGTACCTAACCCCGAGCGGTTCATCCTCAAGGAAGGGGAGGCAAGGACAGCCCTCCCCTCCCCTGCCCTGCCCTGCCCTGCTGGGGTCTCAGGCTGTGGGGCCGCCTTGCATGGAGGCCATGATGTCAACCACTGTCCCCCGTGTAGACCCTGCCCCCTGAGTTATTGCTGCAGCTGAGGAAAAAAATCTCATACACCAGCTGCGACCCCCACTGTGCGTCAAGCCCAGCTCCCCACCCCCACCATGCCTCCCCTTGACCCCCCCACCCTCAAGGTCACTGGTGAGGGGATGGGAGCTGAGAGGATGTCAGAGCCCCCTCCCTGGCTGCCGCACTGCATCCCGCGGGCACCTACCGGGAGGCGGGCCGGGCTCTGACGTCACCAGGAGCCAATGGAGGCTCTTGGTGCTGCGAGTTGGGAGTTTGCAGTGCCCCGAGCTCCAGCCCTAGGGCTCCCCCCACCTTGGGCAGTACCAGACCTGAGGGGATGGGTACCAGCTGCTGTCAGGCAGGGCTGGGTCTGAATTCCCTGCCAAGCCTGGGGGGAGGGCAAGGAGCTCGTTAGGAGGAGGAGGCCAAGGTCACTAGGCCCCAGGGACTGACAGCCTTGCCAAAGGCCCTGCCCGCCGTGGCTGCTCAGACCCAGCCGTGTTGCTGATGTCAGCCTCCTGCAGACGGGAACCTGGGCGCCCGCCCCGGGACTGGGGAGGGATAGATGGGGCCTTCTCAGCAGGAAGGCACATGCCCCCCATCACTCCCATGGAGCGGGGAAGAGGTCTGAGTTTAGAAGGCGCCTTGGGTCCTGACTTCTGTCCCCCAGGGCAAAAGCTGACCCAGAGAACTGCCCTCTGGTGCAGAAAGCCCCTGAGTGTCCCTCAGCCCCTCCCTCCAGCCCTGAGAAGACACGGAGTGGCCCGGATAGGGCTGGCAGGCACCCAGCAGGGGTGGGCATCTGGTGGGCACTGCCTGTTCGGAGGTCTATGGGGGGGGACCGGTGTCCTCCAAAACTGTAGCCTGAGTGCTGAGCCCTGGCCTACCTGGCAAGTGCCCCCACCCCACCTGCTCCAGGCTTGATCTTGGGTGAGTCCCTTGTCCTTTCTGTGCCCCAGTTTCCGTCTGTGTGGCTTGGGTAAATGAAAGGACCGTGCACAGAGCCCGCCCAGTGCCTGTAGACAGGAAGCGTACCTCAAGCAGCTGAGCCAGTGGGGAGGGCAGGCCTGGGGCTGCTTGGAGGACCACAGGGCTCAGACCCCCAGCAGAGTGTGGCTCCTCAGGGTGGCATCACCTTGTCACCTGCTGCTGGAGCCACAGTCCTGGGTAGCCGTCCTGTGACCCCAGAAAGCGAGCCCCTGTGACACTGCCCCTGCCACCCGTATCTCCCTCTGTCTGAAAGTGGAGGCTGGGGTCCTTTTCCCTCAGAGAGCGTGTGGGAACCTGGCGCAGTCTCAGTCAGCAGCTCTTTCCTTCCTGTCCCTGACTCCAGTGCCACCTTCAAGTCTGGGCCACCCATGGTCCCCAGGGCTCTCTGTAGTGCAGGGTAAGCCATTTACTTACCTCCGCTGACCTCCTTGAGTTTTCTGAGTATCCGGGACTCTCCCCCTTAAAAAGGCACCAGCCAGTGGCCGGGCATCTCCCCAGGGCACAGGGCCTGCTGCCAGGCCTGGTGATGCAGCTCTTACCGAGTCTGCATTGGCTGACTTCCAGTGAGGAGGCGGAGGCACAGAGAGTCACACAGGAAGGAGTGGAGCCAGGGCCTCCTGAACAACTCATGACCCTGAGAAGCAAAATAAAAGGCGTAAACTCGGGAGGACCCCTGCACTGGCCCTGCAGAAGGGGCGCCTCGGGGACACTTGGTTCACAGCAGAGGGTGCTGAGGTGAGAGGGACATGAGTGAGAGCGAGGGTAGGAAACTGGCAGGTGTGTGGGGCAGGGACAGGGCTTGGCCAGCATGGAGGGTCCCAGGCAGGGCTGCTGAGGCCACGGGGCCTGTGTCCTATGCCCTGGGCCCCAGGCCCGAGGCCCAGGCTGCTGTGCCCTTTAGCATCAGGAGGCTTTTGTGGGTTCTGCACGAGGGCCACCTGGACCTCCCGCCACTGAGAGCCTGGACAATGGTAACACGGCACACTGGCTGGCTTGCAGGGGACCCCAGACTTTCTGTGAAGTTCATGCTGTCCCTGTGCTGGAGCCCCCTGAGAACAGGTCTGCGTCTGGCCTGTCCTCTCTGGGACTGCTGGGAGATGGAAACAGGGCCCTTGGCTGGGGCCCATCTCTGCCCCACGCCCTAGATCCCCAGAAGAGCCAGGAGCAGAGGCTGCCAGGAGTCCAGCGCTGTCTGTACCCTCCAGGAACATGACATTGAGACACCTTATGGACTTCTACACGTGGTGATCCGGGGCTCCCCCAAGGGCAACCGCCCGGCCATCCTCACCTACCACGACGTGGGCCTCAACCGTAAGTGCAGCCCAGCTTCACTCAAGGCTCCCTGTGCCTTCCTCTGCTGCAGCCTGCGCTGTCCCACCCTGCCCACACTTAGCCCTCGGCCTAAGCCCTCTGGCCTCGTTTCCCTGCTGAGCGCTGCAGCTGACCACTCCTGCCCTGCCCCACGGGCCCCCCTTCCTCCCTCCCCTGCATGGCTGGTTGAGACCTGTGTCTTTGCAGACAAGCTGTGCTTCAACACCTTCTTCAACTTTGAGGACATGCAGGAGATCACCAAGCACTTTGTGGTGTGCCATGTGGATGCTCCGGGTCAGCAGGTGGGGGCGTCGCAGTTTCCTCAGGGGTAGGTACCCCCAGGCTCCCCTCTGCCTCTCCCCAGCCCCGGGCCCCAGGCTGCACCGCACCCTGACCTCCGCTCTGCCCACAGGTACCAGTTCCCCTCAATGGAGCAGCTGGCTGCCATGCTCCCCAGTGTGGTGCAGCACTTCGGGTGAGTCCCTTCTGGCCTTGCCCTGGTGCCAGGGACCAAGAGGCACCGCTGCCATGGCAGAGCCATCTGCTGAGGGCTGTGGGTGGTGGGTGGGGCCTGCTCTGGATGGTTCCATGGGAAATGGCGCCCTGGCCCTGGAGTGAGCAGCCGTGCTCTATCTGTACCAGGTTCAAGTACATCATTGGCATCGGAGTGGGCGCCGGGGCCTATGTGCTGGCCAAGTTTGCAGTGAGTCTCCCACCCTGCGCTCAGCCCCCAGCCCAGTCCCAGGGTCTCTTCTCTGCTCCTTCTGCCTCCTTCCCTACTCTGACCCCACCTCCTCTTCCCTTGCCCAGTGTGAAGGCCCCAGGTGCAGTCCCCATTGCTGGGGGGAAGAAAAGTCCAGTTTCCTTCATTTTCTGTAAAAGCAAAGAAAACATGTTTTAGGTTCATTGTGTTTCATGTGTTTGCAAGAACACTTTCAAAACTAACTCAGAAGGTGCTGGAGATGTAGCTCAGTGTGAAGCAATTGCCTAGTGTGTGCCTGACCAAGGGACCCATTCCTAGCACTACAGAAATTGTACATACAGAATATGTTTGTGTTTTAAGGAAGAGAACAGTACAGGAATCATAGGTTCTAAATAAGTCAAGGAGCGCTTAGCGGTTGAAGCTGGAAGGAGGATCAGCAGGGTGCTGTCCCTGTGGTCCACGTGGCCCATCAGTGGCTTCTTACAGAGTCTTTCTGCCTCCTCTGACCCTCCTGGCCACCGTGGAGATAGGTAGTGCCACGGCTTCACAGCCCGCGTTCTAGGTGGGCGGAAGGGGCTCCCTGCCCCATCCCTCCTGGCCATCTCCCCTCTCCCTGCAGCTCATCTTCCCCGACCTGGTGGAGGGGCTGGTGCTCATGAACATCGACCCCAACGGCAAAGGCTGGATCGACTGGGCAGCCACCAAGGTGAGCTGGGGGTGCCTGGGGCTGGGCAGTACCGTGAGGGGCGGCGCTCATGCTGGCTTCCCCCTTACACAGCTCTCCGGCCTGACCAGCACTTTGCCAGACACGGTGCTCTCCCACCTCTTCAGCCAGGTAAGGGCTGGGACTTCTGCAGAGCTGGGCCTGCCTGCCCTTCTGCCCCAACCTGGCAGAGGCGGTGGTGGTGCTTTGGCCTCTGCTCATCTCCCCGCTTGTTCCCTCACCCTGGAGGCCTTACCTTCCCAGGCCTCCCTGCTGGCCCGCTGGGAGTGGGGCGAGCACTGCTCTGGAGGTGCTGCCCGCCCAACCCCTGAGCCCACGTCTCTCTGTCTGTGTGCGCCCCTCCACACCTCCCCGCCCGGCCCAGGAGGAGCTGGTGAACAACACGGAGCTGGTGCAGAGCTACCGGCAGCAGATCGGGAATGTGGTGAACCAGGCCAACCTGCAGCTCTTCTGGAACATGTACAACAGGTGTGCGCATGGGGGAGGGAGGGGGCGTTGTAGACAAGCAGGTCTGGAGGCTTCCTGCTCAGGGTCACAGCCTCCTGGGAGTGGGGGGCTGCGAGGCTTCAGGCCTGGCTCTCCAGCACTCCCACTTCTCTCCTGGCTGGAGCACTGCAGGATGTTAGTGACGCCCTGAGCCCAGCACTGTGGAGCAGCGGTGCCGACCTCTGTGAAATGGGAGGGGTCGGCTGAGGTAGTTTTTCTTTTTTTAATTCCTATGGTATTGAGCATGGAACCCAGGGCCTCTGCACTGAGCTACATTCCCAGGCCTTTTAAAATTTTTTATTTTGAGGCAGGGTCTCCTTAAATTGTCCAGACAGGGCTTGAACTTGTGAAGCTCCTGAGACAGTGTGGTTTTCCAGCCGTGCTCAGTGGTGTTGGGTGTGAGCAGACCTCCTTGCCAGCATTCCCTTTCTTTTGCAAGTATTTATTAAGCACTGCTCAGTTAAACACCTGCTGGAAAAACAGGAGACTTGAGAAACCCGGGTGCAAGCCCATGAGGTTGTGGAAGCCAGCAGAGCAGAGGACACAGGCCCCACCTTCTGCAGAGGCAGCAGCGAGCTTCCGCGATAGAAAGGTGGTGCCCGCTGCTCTCTGCATGCAGATGTAGAGCCCACCTGGTGGGGTCCGTGAGTCTGGGAAGAAGTCTTGGGTGAGGAAAGCCCTGCAGCCCGGTTCCTGCAGAGCAGGCCCACGCTTACCTGACCGCTTGAACAGTTGGCCCAGGTGGGCTCAGGGGGGCCCCCTCACCCAGTCCTGATGGCTCACCTTTACCTCTGCTCCCCTTGCAGCCGAAGAGACCTGGACATCAACCGGCCTGGGACGGTGCCCAACGCCAAGACGCTCCGGTGAGTGACCGCAGCCCTTCAGGGGCCCCGCCTCTGTCCCTCCCCAGGCCAAACAGCCCTTTCCTCTGTGTCTGCAGCTGCCCCGTGATGCTGGTGGTCGGGGACAATGCCCCTGCTGAGGATGGGGTGGTGAGTGTGCTACTGAGGATGGTGCTGGTGGGACCCCAGCCAGCAAGGCCAACTCTCGTGCAGCCTTGCCAAGGTGGTCTCAGGGACAGACCCGGGAGGGTGGGCTTCCCGTCCATCTGCCATGTGTCCCTGCCCAGGGCAACCCATCCTGCAGGAGAGAGACAGGCCTGCGGAGGGAGGGGCGGAGCCGCTGTGCCTTCCCCATCCTGCAGTTACTACTTTAGTCTCTGAACTTCAGGCCCAGAGCTTAAGATGTTTTTCCTCAACATTTCGACCCGCACAAAGTGGATTCACATGGACGAACAAGGGCGCTCTTCCCGTGTCCCCCACATCCAGGGTGCCCAGAAAATACCCTATTTTCCTGTGCCCGTGAGGAGGCTGGCAGGAGCAGGGGCGTGGGCTACTGCAGGCGGGCCACAGTCTCCTGCTACACCCCCTCACCTCGCTGCCCAGCGCAGGTGGCCCTGGGGCTTTTGCAGACCCATCCAAAGGGGCCCCAGGTGTCCGGGCCCTCCGGGGCTGCTGACTGATCTCCATAGCTTTGGGGATCCCTGAAAGGAGGAAGCCAGGAGCACAGCCTACCCCAGACCCTGGGCCCATACTTGCCCCTAGCACTGCCCCCTTCTCTACTCTGGGCAGACATGGCCTTAGCGTTGGGGTAGGGGCATTGCTGAAACTGCCTCCTTTTCCCCAGGTCGAATGCAACTCCAAACTGGACCCGACCACCACGACCTTCCTGAAGGTGAGCATGGCCGCAGGGAGGGGCCTGGCCCCGCCAGGGCAGGGGCACAGAGTGTGTCTGGCCCACAGAGCCTGTCCAGGTGGGGGGACCCGCTCAGCTTACCTCATTCTCCCCTTTGTAGATGGCAGATTCCGGGGGGCTCCCTCAGGTCACCCAGGTGAGACTCTCAGCCCTCCTGCTAGGGGGAGCGGGCTGGGGTGGGGCTCCCCTTCCACCAGCCCTGGCTACCTAATCAAAGCTTGTGCCTTGCTTGCCCTCCTGCAGCCAGGGAAGCTGACTGAGGCCTTCAAATACTTCCTGCAAGGCATGGGCTACAGTGAGTACTCCCCCAGCCCCACCCTGGGAACCGGTGGGGGGGCTCTGGGGCTGGTCCCCAGGGTCCGGTGCTGAGGGCCTGTGGGTGTGTGAGTGCTGTGTTACCTGGGCCCCAGGTGCTAGGTCCCCTTGCTGGACTCCACTAGTGTGTCCCAGCCCAGACCCAGCTCTCCTTTGTGCACGCAAAGGCCTCAGGGCACTGTTTTGAGGGCATGGCTGGGCCTGTTGGGAGAGGACTCTTCTCCCACCCCCAGGGGTCCAGGGCCTGGGTTGGGTCCTGCTGAGAAATCCTGCTTAAGGTGAGTCACCCACTTTGCAGGGGCTCTGGTGCAGTTGGGCCTAGAGACACTGAGAGACCCTTCATCACAGGTGGTGGGTGGTACCTAGGGGCCTCATAGGTATCGGCTTAGAGTATGCGGACCAGAAAAGGCAAGTGGGACCCCATGGTGTTAGGAGAGCAACCACAGGCAGCGGAATATGGAGGAGGCAAACCTGGAACTCAGGAAATGAGCTATGGGGTGGGGCCTGCTCCCTGTCCTCCGTTACTCCTCAAGTTTCCCCTTGGAAACCCAGGCTGTAGGATGAGCCCCAGGCTGTGCTGCCAGCACCCCCACCTCTCTGGAGATGGTGGTGTACCCCTTGGCCTCTGCTCCCTCCCCGACACACCAATGTTCTTCCAGCTCCTCTGCTGGGAAGCAAACTTCCTCTCCCTTCAGCCTCTGGAGCTGGTGTCTCCTCGGGAGAAAGGCGTGGGAGTCGGGGAGGAAGGGCGCTCCCCCAGCCCGGGCCGGCCAGCCTCTGTGCCAGGAGTAGGGCAGGGAGGCCCAGGCCGCCAGGGTGGCACGGCTGGCTGAGGGCAGGCCCTGCGCTCACAGGAATGAGTGAACGTTTGTGACATGATGGATATGAGCAGCACCTGCCAGGTGCAGGAGTATGTTCCTAGGGCCTTGGGAGTGAGGAGACCCCACAGAATCCTGAGGACCCCGGACTAGGTTGTGGGCCTCAGAGGCCCTGCTGACACGAGCCTGGGTTGCAGGCGAGATGAAGGCCCCCATCTCCCTGGAAGAGCTTCCTTGGGTCACACTGAGATCAGTCCTAGGGTGGGCAGGCAGGAGTGGGCTCCTGAAGCTCGTCCCTGCCCGGCCCTCTCTGTGTGTCCACTGAGCTCACTCTGGCCCTTCTCCACGCCCTTGCCATGCCTGGCCGCGATCTTCAATGTGTTCCGTGTCTCCCCGCCCCGCCCCCTGGCTCTGTCTTCTCTCTCAGTTGCGTACTTGAAGGACCGAAGGCTGAGTGGAGGAGCAGGTAGCCCCGCAGTCCCTCTCCCGATGCATGGTGGCCCCTTCCGGCCTTTGCTCGCTCCTTCTCTGTGCAGTGCTACAGCCAGGCCGCATCTTGCTGTACTTTGGAAACTTGCCATGCCCTGCTCAACTCAAAAGCCCACAAGATTCGTGCGCTCCTGCACATGCTGAGGTCTTGGTCCTGCCGAGCAGCTCGGGCTGGGTCTTGGAGCAGTCTTGCTGCTAGGTTGTCCGGGGCTGTGGGCCTCCTGGAGTTGTGGGAGTTGGAAGCATAGGCTCCTCAGATGCAGAGCCTGCTGGCCCTGGGGGCTGTCAGGCCTGGCCCTGGCCCAGCCAAACAGATGAGTAGGCAAGTGCAGGAGGAGAGAGTTTGCTCCATGCAGCTCACCTGCAAAACTCTAAATAAGGGCCGAAGTGGGACTGAAAGCAGCTTGTGGCCATGATACCATGTCCTTTCCAAAAGCGATCCTGCTTCCCCACCCTGTCATCCTCTTGTGGGAGGCCATGCTGGGAACAGCGCATCCCGCGCCAGCTCAGGGCTGCCTGACCAGCACTGGCCCTGCATGCCTCAGGCTTGATGGGGCTGGCAGCGCCCTGGCTTGGGCTGGGCCTTGTCTGGAAGGTTGGTCTCGCTGGTTGCTTTGCTTGCCTTCTTCTTCACCTACCTGCCAGTGCCAGGCCCTACGTTCCAGTCCTCAGCCCACCTTTTCCCGTCCACAGTGCCCTCAGCCAGCATGACCCGCCTGGCGCGCTCCCGCACTGCGTCCCTCACCAGTGCCGGCTCCGTGGATGGCAGCCGCCCGCAGCCCTGCACCCACTCAGAGAGCAGCGAGGGGCTGGGCCAAGTCAACCACACCATGGAGGTGTCCTGCTGAAGCTTGTGGTCCTGCCCGAGACGCTCACTGCCCTCCCGCCCACATCGAGGTCCCGCTGCCCTCCCTGTGCCAGCTCATTTTCCCTTTATTGTTGTGAGGATGAACAGGAGGAAAAGGGTTTACTTACGTTTGTTTAAAAAAATGAGGGATCCACCTTGGGTACTGCAGAGAATGGTCTTCAGGTGGTTTGAGGGCTCCCCACCCGATCTCCCCACTGTGCTGACGTGCCTGCCCTGGCCCCTCTCATCCAGCCCCACGGCCCAGGCTCGGTCAGGGCCAGGACAGGAGGGTGGCTGAGGAGCTGGAGCCCTTCCCGGCCGGGCCGGGCTCAGCCCCAGATTAAAACCCTTGGCGGGAGAGGGGACGACCAATGGGGTTTTGAGATGATTGGTGCTGGGCTCTGGCCCCGATGCAGAAGCCTGGAGACAGCAGTGGAGCGCTGCAAGGCCCTGTCCCTGTGCCCCCCAAGCACGCAGGTCCCGATCTGTAGTCCAGGTGATGGCCACCTGGACTGTAGCCACAAGGGGCAGCTGGTATCCTGTGTTCTCTGGGCTGGCTGGTGCTGTAGAGCTGGGTGAGTGGGGTCTGAAGATAGAACTGGGAGAACCACAATTTGGCCACCTCTTGGCCTGGTCCCATTCTGAGCCAAGGTCTCCCTGAGACAGAAGTCACCCGATCCTGTCTCCCTAGTGACCTGGCTGGGGCAGAGGGGAAGGCTGGGATTGCCCTTGGGTTTTGTGCATACCTCTGAGAACTTCAGGGTAACCGCTATGGAAGTCAGCAGGGCCAGAGGCAGGGGAGCTGAGAACTCCCACAGACCCAGCTGCAGTTGTTGCCAAAACGCAGTCCCTCTGCAGGCGTCAATGGGGGTGGGGGTGGGGGTGGGGGCGTCAGTTTACCAGGAGGGACCAGCCCTGGGCAGCAGCAAGCCTGGAGGGGCACGGCTGGGGCTTGTGGAGTCCTGGGGTGAGGACTTAAGTGAACAGGACCAGGTAGAGGAGAAAGGCTCCTACACACCCTGGCCCCCTCCTGCCACCTAAACCCAGGACTGCAGTTTACTTCCATCCACCCGACCTTGTCAGATAGAATCTCCCAGCCCAGACACCAGAGCCATTTGTCTTAGACCCTACATCACCTGTCACAAATCCCCAAACAGAGCAGGAAGAGAGCATCGAGAAAACTGAAGGGCTGTGGAGGTGGGGAGGGGCGTGCGGGGCGTGCAGGGCTCAGAGGACACCCAGGTCCCGCAGTTCATCAGCACACGTCGTCCCCTGCCATGATCTTAAGGCATTGCTAGACCGAGAGCCTGGTGGAGTGTAGTCGGCCCCGGATCTGCTCACTTACGTGCTTCCTTTGAACATTGAATGTGATTGTTGAAAGCTGGTAGAATTAATCCCTCTTACTGTAGATAGCACTGCGAGTACTGTTTCTTTCTTTGCTGTGTTCTTTCAGATGAGATATATAAATATCTACATTTTATATATGTATATCGGGTCTTCCTGCGTGTGGTTTTCCATCGGAGGTTGTCTCTGGTCAAAGCGAATTTATTTTCCTCTCTGTACAAAGTTCAAGAGCCTACTTTTGTGTATTCTGGTGGCCGATGTCATGAGATTTAGAGATGACAAAATGTAAAACATAAAAATCCTTGTCGATGTAGAAAGTTAACTGTGCTGTAAAACTAACTAATAAAGAAACTAAGAAGAGCTCGGCTGCTGTGCGTGGGGGGGGGCTGGGCGCAGGCGGGCACGAGACTGCATTGTCTGCGTTTCCGGTGCTGTCAACCACCCTAACATCTCTTCACAGTTGTGCTTCACAGCTGAGAAAACCGAGTTGGACATAAAAGGATTTGCACCCAGAAGAGGTCAATCGCAGGGCGTTCAAAACCCCTTCCTATAAGCTTTCTATTCAGGGTCTCATTTTCGTAAATAGAACAACGTGCTATTTCCCCACGTTTAACCACGATTTGTTTCATTCTGTATTCATTTACTGCACACGTAATGAGTCCCTCTTGTGTCAGCTAGTGAGGTAATGAAACCCGCCACGTTGTAGGCTGATGAAAGACAAACGTGTGTAGAAGGGAATCTGTTCTAGACACAGCGCACGCAGACTGCTCTGATGGAACACGCAGCGTGCAGCGGTGAGCTAATGGGTGACGGGGGTCGCGATCCGCTGACTGCCAGCCGCCCTCGTGGGCGCGCTCTCCACCGGACAAGCCTGGGGGACAAACGGATTTTGTCCTTGCACTCAGACTTGTACCCAGGAAATCTCAATTCTCGGGGACAGAAGGGAGGGAGAATGACGGTTGAGAGCCATGTAGGACGCAGTAAAGGAGGATTTTTTGGAATGAGCGTTTTCCTTTTCTGGGTGAAGTGACAGGGCTTCACTAGGTAGCTCAGGGTGACCTTAAACTCATTTTGTATCCCAGGCCGGCATCGAATTCACAGCGATCCTTCTGCCTCAGCCGAGTGCTAGACTTACAGGAGTGCACCACCACGCGGGTCAGATAGAGCTTTTCTCCAAACCTAGTCGGCCAACAGGAGCGGCCCCGCCCCTTCCGCGCGGACGCCGAGACCGCCCACCTGCTTCCGGTGCGGCCCTCGGGGGCGGGGCCAGTGCTGCCGGGAGCGCGCGCGCAGCATGGCGACGCGGGCGAAACGCCAGCGGCTGAATGGCGGGCGGCCGGTTGAGTCCGCGGCTCGTGCCCTCCGCCCTTCCCGCGGGCCCCGCACCACTCCCCGGCGTCCCTGTGCTGCCGCCGGCTCTCCGCGCGCGCCCTCCCAGGCGGAGCGGCCCGCGGGCGGCGGCGAGCAAGACCCCGACCCAGTGGCCGGCTTCCTGAGCTGGTGTGGGCGGGTGGGGCTACAGCTGAGTCCCAAGGTGAGCAGGCGGCGGGTGGCGGGCGGCGGGTGGCGGGCGGCGGCGCTCTGACCCACCCCTCCGCTGGCGCAGGTGGCGGTGAGCAGGCAGGGCACGGTGGCGGGCTACGGAATGGTGGCCCGGGAGAGCGTGCAGGCGGGGGAGCTGCTGTTCGCGGTGCCTCGGGCCGCGCTCTTGTCACCGCACACCTGCTCGATCGGCGGCCTCCTGGAGCGAGGTGGGCGCGGGGGGCGGGCGGGCCAAGTCCTCGGGCGGGCCGCGGGGTCGCCCTGAGTGCTCACCCCCGTGTCATCTCCAGAGCGAGGCGCGTTGCAGAGCCAGTCGGGTTGGGTGCCATTGCTGCTGGCGCTGCTCCACGAACTGCAGGCCCCAGCCTCACCCTGGAGCCCCTATTTTGCACTGTGGCCTGAGCTGGGCCGTCTGGAGCACCCCATGTTCTGGTGAGCGTCGTGGGGGTTGGTGGGGGAGCACCTGTATTAGCAGCCTGCTCAGCCACCCAGCCGCGGGTGCCCCCAAGCTCCATACCCGGTAGAGAGTGAAGGGAGCGGGGCGGGGGTGTCCCCACAGGCCCGAGGAGGAGCGGCGGCGCCTGCTGCAGGGCACCGGTGTCCCTGAGGCAGTGGACAAAGACCTGGCCAACATCAGCAGCGAGTACCACACCATCGTGCTCCCCTTTATGGAGGCCCATCCGGACCTCTTCAGTCCCAGTGTCCGCTCCCTGGAACTCTATCGCCAGCTGGTGGCCCTTGTGATGGCCTATAGGTCAGTGAGTAAGGGCTTGGAGGACTGGCCCTTTAGTTTTTAGAACTGTTGAGGGGGTGGGGGTGGGGATAATAGTGAATGCCCCTAGTACCTCACCTAAGCCTGAGCCTTAGGCAAGATCTCTCTGGCAGCTTTCAGGAACCCCTGGAGGAAGAGGAAGAGGAAAAGGAGCCAAACTCTCCTTTGATGGTGCCTGGCGCAGACATACTAAACCACTTAGCCAATCACAATGCCAATCTAGAGTACTCTGCAGTGAGTGGACCCCACCTAGTTCTTATTGCCTTGATGAGTGGGCATCTGATTCAAGCGTGTTGTCATTGGGCTCCGCTTTCCTACTCATCCTACAAATGAGGTGAAGTTAGCTCCTCCAGTATTCTTGGTATTCACATTACAGTAAAATCATCTGAACATTTTAAAGC
>PVLD010010826.1:0-68673 GCA_004027595.1 Dinomys branickii | reverse complement strand
TGTCTGTATCTGGGTTCATATATATACACTTTGAAGATATCAATAGGTAAAGCAACAACCACTGTTGAGTCCATGTCACCTTGTCTGTAGATCAGTTTTGATTGTACTATTTTTTATGCTAATTTGTGTCTGTGTGTTAATATGTTTTTGTGCTTTTATTTCTCTAAAAAAAAAAAAAAGTAAAGCTTCATGAAGAGCAGTGACATCAACTAGAAAACCAGGGACCAAGTTCCAGGCAGGAAATTTAAGGGAAAACGGAGAGAGAGAAGTGTCTGCCTCGTGTGTCCAATACCTTACTAGTAACAGACTCCAAACTGCCCCCTCTCTGCAGTCACAGCGCCTGAGTCCTGACTCATTACCAGAAGCCATGTGCCACTCTGGAGAGCTGGAGGTAGTGACACCCTGTGCCACTTGGGGCCTGTCAGGGCAGATTATATGGGTCTGGGTAACCAAAACTGCTCACCCTTCTCCTCTGCCTGGATTTATGGCATCTGGAGCCACCTGATTTCTGAGGCCAGTGATCTGGGCTTCTTTGTCAACGCCAATGTCTCCTGTCACTATTGTGACTAGTTTTCCTACCTGACTGCTTTAGGGTTTACACTGAAGCTCCTTCACATTACAACAGAATAGCTCCTTCCTGCAAAAAAATGATGGGTTCTAACCTTGAAACTCCCCACATCACCCAGCAATGCCATTAACCTGTCTGGTCTCACCCGGAGATGCTAATGGCCACTCAGCAGTATTTCCAGGACACTCTAAACTCAAGCTTGAGCACTGTACTTTTAAAAGAAAAATATTACTCATTAATTATTAATACATTATTAATAAATTATTATGCTAGCTGGGTGTGGTGGTGCAGGCCTATAATCCCAGAACTCAGGAAACTGAATGAGGAGGATCTTAGAGAGTTAGAGGCCAACCTGGCCTACATAGTGAGTTCAAGGTCACCTTGAACTACATAGCCAGACCTGTCTCAAAAAAAAATTATTAGCTGGTGTGATGGTACAAACCTTACAATCCCAGTACTTGGGAAGCTGAGGCAGGAGGATTGTTGTGAGTTTGAGACCAGCCTGGGCTACAAAGTGAGCTCAAGGCCAGCCTGAATTGCACAGCGAGACACTGCCTCAAAAAGATTTAAAAAAATTATGCTAAAGTTGCCTTTTAGTATAATGTTGCTTAAATATAACAAAACTCAACACTATGCATGTAACTCTTAAGCAACTATAATCCACATAAATCTACATTATTTAATGCAAACTAAATTACGGCTAATAAAATTAAATTGACACTAGTTTACTACAATGGCTAATGGTGTTTTGCCAAGACTAAGTTGCCTCTCCTATCATGGGTTTGACACACCTTGTTTGGAGCAGGTTCTTTTGCCTTTGGCAGGTTTGTATTATCTTTGTCAAAGAAATGACTCAAATATAAAACTTTAATTATATCTATCACTTGGTTTATGTATTCTCACTTTATGTATTTATTTTGTCTTTTTGAGACAGGGTCTCATTGTGCAGTTCAGGCTGGCCTTGAGCTCAATTTGTAACCCAGGTTGGTCTCGAACTCACAACAATCCTTCTGCCTCAAACTTCCAAGTGCTGGGACTATCGCACATGCCACCACACCTGGCTATACCTACCATTTAAAAAAAAATATTTTTAGGTTAGCCTGGGGCAGCCCTGTAATCTCAGCACTCGGAAGGCTGAGGCAGGAGGATCATTGTGAGTCTGAAGCCAGCCTGGGCTACACAACAAGTTCCAGACCAGCCTGAACTGCATAGCAAGACCCTGTCCCAAACCCCTATCTACTCCCCAAAATCTGAAACACAAAGTTTGCTCTGGTTGCTGGAAGTCCTGCCACGGGCTCCCTTCAGGCTGACTTTACCTCCTTCATCTTTTCATATTTCACCCCTCCCACTTATTTCATTTAATAAGCACGGTCAGCGTTAGTTGAGGGGTCCAGGATGTGCTAGCAAGTGAAATGGTCCTTACCCTCAGGTGTCTTATACTCTAATATAAATAGAAAAATAAGCATACAAATGTCAGAATTGCAGTTAACATAATGTGTCAAGATTCATAATTTAACTGTCCCACAAAGATCCTTTCACCGAAGGTAGTATTTATCTACAGGTTCCTGTGACTAGAGCCTGGTTAGCTTTGGGAGCAGTTTTCAGTCTGCTCATGATGGGGGCCATTGGAAATCACTTCTGAGGGGACCGCAGACATCCCTGTCACCCGAGCGGCCTGCTCACTAGACTGAGCTGTGTTCAGAATGCTGCCCCTGCGCCTTCTTCTGCTTCCACGCGTCTCCTCGGATTCTGTGACTACTGTGGCCCTGTTGCTTGCTTGTAAACAGAGTCAGACTGGGGCATGATAGCCGACTCGCTTCACAATGTACGTTTACTAACCAGAGGTCCACGGTGAGCTGTAGATCTTTGGGGCCACCCTTTAGCCCGCGGGATTCCCATTTGTCCTGAGTGGCGGCTCACGACCAGGGCCAAGACTCTCTGAGAACCAAGTCCCCACCCAGGGGTGTGGCCCCCTCGGTGGTGCTCACAGTGTGTGACTAGAGGCGACTGGATGGGAGTGGGCAGCTAAGAGGGGCCAGTCAGGTTATCTCTGCGACTTAGTACCTGGACCTGGACTCTGTTTTCTTCATTTCCGGCATTGAAGCAGGTTGATGTGGCCCTGAAATGCCATGTTTTGCACAAAAGTAGCCAGAGACTGAGCCAAATGACCATGAGGACTGACACCTGCCTGGTTCCTGAGAGCTTGTGCGGAGGTTCTAGTGGTGCAGCTCAGTGGCACCCGTACCCCGGACAGAAAAGTCCTCCCTCTATCAGGGAGCGTTGTTCTCCTTCACCAAGCACACAGTGTTGAGGGACATACATGGAGAGATGCAAGAAAGAGAAAGGGACACTGCCTACCCAGCCAGATCGGACACCTCAGCTCTGGTGATCAGTGGGGGGACAGATGTCAGTCAGATCGCCTTGCTTTTTTTTTGTGGTGCTAGGAATAGAACTCAGGACTTCACACACCCTAGTGGTCTACACCAAGCTTACCCCCTTGTGTGTTTTTGTTTTGCTTTTGTCTTTGAGACAGGGTTTCACTATACAGTTCAGGTTGGCCTTGAACTCATATTGTAGCCCAGGCTGGTCTCAAACTCACAGCAATCCTCCTGCCTCAGCCTCCCAAGTGCGGGGCTTACAGGCGTGCACCACCACGCCTGGTAGTTTTGTTTTGTTTTTATCAGTATATATTTGTCATGCATAATGATCACATTCATCATAGGGAATTTGTATTTGTACACATGTATCTTAATTCTTTTTTCCCCATTCCCCTCCTTTCCCTTCAATCCTTCTTCCTCTCCCAATTTATAAAAGTTTTGTTTCCATTTTTTCCCTTCCATCCCCCCCACCTTGTTCCACTTCCCATTTGAACATTCTTCCTACTTCCTGCTGTCTGTCCTCCATTTTGCTCATTTCCCTTCTGAGTTTCTCACACAAGAGAAACAATGCGATAATTAATTTATTTATTTAACTTAAAGTTATGGTCTCAAGGTGCGTCCATTTACCTAAAAATGACTCAAATTTATCCTTATGGCATAGTAGTACTCCACTGTATATAAATACCATATTTATCCATTCACCTGTTGATTGCCATATGGGGTCCAAGATTTTTTTTTGTCTTTTTTCAGACAGGGTCTTGCTATGCAGTTTAGACTTGCCTTGAGCTCACTTTGTAGCCCAGGTCTAGAACTCACAATGATCCTCCTGCGTCAGCATCCTGAGTGCTAGGATTACAGGCATGCGCAACCACGCCCAGCCAGGGGTCTAAGATTTAGCTATTACATTTGTCTTTTTTTTTTTTTTTTTTTCAGTACCGGGGATTGAACTCAGGACCTTGCACTTGCCAGGCAGGTGCTTATTCAACTGAGCTATATCCCCAGCCCAGATTTAGCTATTACAAATTGTGCTGCTACAAATATGGGTGTGCATATATTGCTGTGGTATGATGCTTTTAACTCTTTTGAGAAGATACCTAGAAGGGACACAGCTGGGTCAAATGGAGAATGTCTTTAGTTTTGTGAGGAATCTCCACGCTGATTTCCACAGTGGTTGCACCAGTCTACACTCCCACCAACAGTGGAGAAGGGCTCCTTTTTCCCCACAGCCCCTCCAGCATTTGTTCTTGGTTGACTTCTTGATAATAGCTATTCATTCTGGGGTGAGATGGAATGTCAGTATTGTTCTAATTTGCATTTCTCAAATAACCAGTGATGCTGAACATGTTTTCATGTATTTACTTGCTGTTTGAACTTTTTTTGAGACAGGGTTTTGCTATGCAGTTTGGAATGGCTTGAACTCAGTTGTTCAAGGCTGGCCTCAAAGTTGCAATGATCCTCCTGCCTCAGCCTAGTGAGTGCTAAGATTACAGGTATGTGCCACCCGCCTGGCCATACTTTTTCATCTGAGAAATGTAGCCTGGCATGGTGGTGGATGCCTGCTATGCCAGCATAAAGCTGAGACAGGAGGATCTCTGGAAGTTCAAGACCAGCCTGGGCTACAAAGTGAGCTTAAGGCCAGCCTGAAGTGCACAGCGAAACCCTGTCTCAAGAACACCAAAATAATAATAATAATAATGATAATAATAATAATAATAATAATAATAATAAAATTGGGGCCGGGGATATAACTCAGTGACACAGGCTCCTGTCTGGCAAGTGCAAGGTCCTGAGTTTGATTCCTGGTACTTAAAAAATAAACGCAACAAAAACATTAATCGGGCAAGCACCATAATCCCAGCACTTGGGAGGCTGAGGCAGGGTTGTTGCAAGTTTGAGACCAGCCTAGGCTACATAAGTGAGCTCAAGGCCAGCCTGAATTGCTTAGTGAGACCGTTTCAAAAAAGACAAAAAAGAAAATATTTAAAAAAATTTTTAAATGAGAAATGTCATTTCAGGTGCTTTTTTTTCTTTGTGCTAAAAATCAAACTCCAGACCCTATGCTTGCGAGGCAGGCACTGTGCTGCTGATCTATATCCCCGGCCGATGCTCATCTTTGGATTGGTCCTTTAAATTTCGGGGGGGGGGTCTCATTTTTTTTGAGTTATGTATTCTAAGTGTTAGTCCTATTTTTTTGGTACTGGGAGTCCAACTCAGGACCTTGCAATTGCTAGGCAGGTGCTTTGCTGCTGAGCCACATCCCCAGCCCTTGATGTTTATTACTTTCTTAAATTCTCCTACAAATCACAATAATTACACTTATCTTACCTCACAATGATAAGTAAATGAGTACAATTTTATCACACTTGTTTTCACTTTGAAAGATAGCACAGAAGATACCTGAAGATGTGTAATTCAAGCCCTTCACTTTCTTTCCTTTGTGGTTTTTGTTGTATTGAGACAGGGTTGTACTTCAGAGTTCACACTCATGGTGATCCTCCTGCCTCAGCTTCCTAAATGCTAAGATGATAGATGTGAGGCATCATGTCTGGCTGTTTTACCCCTTAACAATAAGTAAGAGTTTGTTGCATCTCTCAGATCAACCTTGACCTCTGAAGAATTAAACCACTTGTAATTTGGCTTCAATCACTTGCAATCAATCCTAACTAAAAGTTGGCTTAAACTTTTTCTTTTTTTCTGTTTTGAGACGGGGTCTTGCTAAGCAATTCAGGCTGGCCTTTGGCTCACTTTGTAGCCCAGGCTGGCCTCGAACTTGCAACGATCCTCTTGCCTCAGCCTCCTAAGTGCTGGGATTACAGTTGTGTACTGGCACACCCAGCTTTAAAAAACTGCTTATTTAGAGCTTTAGTTTATCCCGGCTCCACCAGCGGTGGCCTGAATTGCTGCATAATATTCCAAAGTGCCTTGACCCTGGAATCCTTTGTTTATAGACACAGAAATGGGTGATTGTGAGCAAAGCCTCCGGGTCTTCAAGATCTCCTCTTACAACCTGCTTAGGTGCCTCCTGACTTTGTGGATCCAGAGGAACTGTGGTAACTAATGTGGTGGCCTCATCCGGGTCAGGTCGAGGGCGTTCCTGGAGGAGGCATAACTGCACTCGACGCTCTCTTCAGGCGGGCAGCCAGCTACCTTAAGTGTCCCTGGGTTCCCAAGGGACTGAACAGCCCTGGGTTTGGCTCCTGTGCCAACAAAATGGGGAAGTTGCCCGTTTCACTGCTGAGCAGTAAGGAATGGAATACACGTGACCGGCCGGTATGCAGTCAGTACTCCGCACACATTCGCTCTCGTTCTCCAAATTTTAATGCTGTTAACTACATGAAGTATAATCCAACTATCACCTTCTGTTCCGATGACTTGAAGCGCACACAATGAAAGGCATGGTTCTACAGAGACAGTTTAAATGAGGCAGGATCTTTAAAAACTGAACGTTTAAGTTTCACCACATTTCTTCAAACGTTTTTATTGGGTGTACAATTCACTTAAGGGATATACAGATATACAACTAGTCTGGTCAGCTACCAGTATGTTCTGCTGCGCCTTTAGTTTCGCACCCACGAGCCAGTTCACCTTGTCTCCGTGCTCGATGCTCACCTTTGGCGCCAGCTTGCCATGCTCCTCCCTGTCTGCTGCTGCGCTGTGACTGTTCCCACGCTGCTTGGCATTTGCGGCCCTCTTAGTTTTCTTCCTGTGGCTCTGTTTCACAGGACTCTTCTGTTTTTTCTCAACTCCACAGCTAACATCCCACAGCATTATCTTCGCGTCATTCCCTCCAGTGAGCAGCAGGTAGGATTCTGGCAGAAAGCAGACCTGGGACACCCCCAGAGCGTGGCCCTTAAATCCCAGAGCTTGTTCACACTTGACTCCTGTCACCCTGAAGATTCGCACCTTACCATCTTCTGCACCACAACTAAAAACGTTGCCACATGATGCCACAGAGACAGAGTGGGCGAGCGCAGGGTTTAAGAGCTGGCCGGGGGACTGAGGGCCTGCCATTTCCTCTGTCTCGTCCTCCTGGAGATGTGTGATCCAGAGAGGCCGGGCCTTCTGCAGATTCCACAGTATCACCTGGAAATAAGATGAGGTCACAGTCACACAGATTTCTGGCCTTTTGCTCAACTACAGTGCTTATTTAGCTTCTAATTAAGCTATCAAAGCAGTCTGTAAATGATTAGGATACATTCCTAGCAGTATTCAACAACAAAAACAAAAAGAAAACAGCCAGGTATGGTGGCACCTACCGGTAACCCCAGTGCTTGGAAGGCTGAAGCAGGTAGACCACAGTAAGTATAAAGCCAGCTTGGACTACATAGTTCAAGGCCAGCTAAACTACATAGTGAATCACCATGTATATCTAAAGTGTACCAAAAAAACCCAAGACAAAGCCAAACCAAAGCAAACCAAAACTACATAGTGATACCCTGTATCAACAAATAAAAACAAAACCAAAACAACAAACACCCCCACACCCAAGAAAAAGCAGATGCCATTACACATGCCAGCAGAATGCTACCTAAAGCTAGGCTAAACTCAGAACGCACCCAGGAGTATGACAGACAAAACAAGACCCTAAATCCGCGGTGGCAAACCTTCTGGAGACAAGCGCCCCAACTGCAGCCCATTTATTCACCACAAAGGGCCAGCACTGCAGCTAAACCTGCATGTCTGGCTGCTGGGGTGACCTGGCTCACGTGCCGACAGAGGGCTTTGTGCACCCACTGTGGCCTGTGCTCCATAGGTTCGCTGCCACTGTCCTACATGACGAACAGACCCTATTAATGTATAATTGCTAAGCAGATATCTCTGTTTCTATCCTCACCATTTGCTGGGGAGATAGCTCAGTGGAATAAGCATCTGCCTAGCAAGTGCAAGGTCCTGAGTTTGATCCCCAGTACCCAAAAAAAAAAAAAAAAAAAAAAAAAATTTACATCTATCCTCACCATTTTAGGTAAAACTGGAGATTATGGCAAGTGCATTGACAAGTGCTTGTAGCTCCAGCTACTTGGGAGGCTGAGAGGGGAGGGCTGTTTGAACCCAGGAGCTTGAGGTCAGAGTCTGGGCAACACAGAAGACCTGGTCTCTAAGATAGAAGATTATGAAAATGTTACTTCTAGTCTACTAAGGCTGGTTTTAAGTAAAAGATCTTAACTAAAGTAAATCTTTAATATCGTTGAAATTATTTGGAATCCTTTCTCTTTTTTTTTTTTTTCTCTTTTTGAGATAGTGTCCCACTCCGCAGTTCAGGCTGGCCTTGAGTTCACTTTGTAGCCCAGGCTGGTCTTGAATTCCCAAGGATCCTCCTGCCTCAGCCTGCCGAGTGCTGGGATTGTACGCATGTGCCACCACGCCCAGCGCTCCTTTCCTCTTCCCCTTTCCTTCCCTTCCCTCCCCCAATTTACCCATCCTAGGGGCTTATGTTTTCAGTCCCTGTCCTTCCCCAGGTAGGCTCTCCTGGCCATCCCAGACTACTTCTCTATCTTGTATACAGTTCCTAATGTGAACTGACACGTTATTGGCTTTTCCGCTTCTTGAGATTTAATTTACCTTTACTAATGCCTAGCACAACCCTGGAAAGAGCAGAACTCCCAAGCGTGTCTGTGGATTAACATGACTTCTCAGTGTTACACCTGGCTTTTACCAATGCTGCTAACAAAACAGGAAACTGACATTCCAGAACCTGCTGGCTCACTGCACTGCCAGGAATCCCCAGGATCGGATCTCTTGTCTTGCTAAGACATTCATACACAAACTGCACCAAAATATTTTCAGCAGCTGAAACAGTTTTGTATGTTTTAAATCCCCTACACGTGTTAAGGTAAGCAACCCACTTGGCATGCCTCCTGTCTTTCAGGAGTTAGTCCTATTCCCCCCAAATTTTCCTACTCTCAACCCCCCATGGTTCTTTTGAATTCATTTTGTGACTTTGGAGAACATGAACTCGATACATCTGACACCTAGCAGGCTACAAGTTTATTTTCACCGTGTCATTTGGGATGTTCCACCAAGATAATTGGAAGAAGGTAACAGTTTGCTTTCGTCTCATGGATTCTGACTCATTTGGGTAATCTGAAATTGAGCTGGGTGTGCTGGTGCACGCCTGTAATTCCAGCAGTAGGCTGAGGCAGAAGGATCGTTGCCAAGTTTGAGACCAGCCTGGGCTACAAAGTACTTCAAGGGCAGCCTGAACTGCATAGCAAGACTGTCTCAAAAAAAAAAAAGAAATTATCATTCTTGTTTGCCAGTTGCTTATATCTTGGCCTTTTAGATTTGTGTTTTCTTGGTTTTTTAGAGACCAGGTCTCACTCATAGTTTAGGCTGTTCCTGAACTCACTATGTAACTGAGGTTGGCCTTGAGCTCAAGGCATTCCTCCTGCCTCAGCCTCACAAGTACTAGGATTACAGGCATGCATGATTATATCCCGCTATTTATGCTTTTTGATGCCTTGTTTTTGGTCAAATGATGGTAAATTTAAATTGTTCTCAAAATGTGAATCTGGCCAGGCATGGTAGTGCATGCCTGTAATCCCAGCACTCAGGAGGCTGAGGCAAGAGGAACATTTCGAGACCAGCCTGGGCTACAAAGTGAGCTCGGGGGCCAGCCTGAACTGCACAGCAGGACTCTGTCTCAAAAAGACCAAAAAAAAAAAGAACCTGTAAAATGTTTTAAAATAACTTTTCTAGTTTATGAAATATAAATGTCTCTCATAAATTTAGGACTCCTCAGCCGCTTACTTTCAGCAGTGTGGCTGCCGACCTTAAATCTGGGAGGACAGGGCTCACTGATACCCTCTGGCCTGACTCCCTCCATGCTCACAGAAGGGAACATCAAGCCTCTTCTGCTTCAGTGTCTGCTCTGTTCTTACCCTCCACTGCTGAGGAAGCAGCAGGCCAGGCACATGCCTGTAATCCCAGCAATCAGGGAGGCTGAGGCAGGAGGATTTCTATGAGTTTGAGGCCAGCCTGGGATATATTGAGTTCAAGGCTAGCCTGGACTACACAGTGAGACCCTGTCTCAAAACAAAACAAAACAAAAATGTTAACAAATTAGGAATTCAACTTTTAAAACAACCATAACTGAGGCTGCCAAACCCTAAGTGATCAGGCAGGTGAAATTAACAACAAATGTGCCAGACTCCTTTTACTGGGGGCAACTAGATCAACCTTGTGAAGGGAATCCATGACTGCTGAACTGCGGCATGACTTCTAGCCAAGGCCCGTCAGATTAGCTCTCTGGAGAAGACCCGTGACTGTGGTCTCCCCTACACTGACCCTTCTCAGCCCAAAGGAGCTAGATGGAAACTACGTCCCTCTGTCCTAACCATATTTAGGGGATACTTCTTCAGAGGACGAACACTGTACACAGCTAAGGTAGGTAGACACATTATAGGCAAGCAGGCAGGGCTAGGGCCTTGAGGGAGTCAATGCAGAAGATGAGAACACATGGGAACTGTGGCTAAGATTAAAGTCTTATCTGGCCATACTTCTATAAGGGGTAAATGGAAGCTTAAGAGTATTGGTTCCATGCAGTTGAGATTTCCTGCATAAATAAACTTATCTCATTAGGGGTGGGCTATCCTTTTCCGCTGTGACAATGACCACTAAGACAAGACTTGGTCATTACTGACCAAGGTTAATGATACCGTCCATATGCCCTTTCTACTACTGGATCCGTATCAGCCCAGTGACTATACTTATTGATTATACTTTTAACCCATGTTGTATCTACCTCATGGTTTTGCTCTATAAAACTTTCTCAGAAAAGTGGGCTTGTTGGCAAACCACTTGGGACAGACCCTGTCTCTCAGGAGGTAATCTTACTGCACAAGAAATTTTCCTATTCTTAAAAAAAAATGTGTTCAATCATCCCAGACTCTACCAACTCTGGAGTTATTTTCAAGTACTGCGGATTCTAGGTTGCTCCTACATTCTCTTTAGAGTTCTTTTTTCTCTGGGTGCTGGAGATCAAACCCTGGGCTTGGCATATGCTAGGCAAGTCCTCTGCCACTGAGCACCACCCCCAGCCCACTCTTTATGCTTCATTATCTGGAACCATCAAAGTCTCCATGGTGTTTCACACTTGATTTCTCAAGCAGTTGCTCAAGCAGTTAACATCCTAAACAGGGGAGCCAGAGACACTGAAGGAAAAGAAAGCAGAGAGCCAGCAGATGTTCAGAAGTGACTGCAAACACATTGAAGTGACTCTTCTGAAAAATTATTCTCTTACAAGTCAGGCATGTTGGTGCACGCCTGTAATCCCAGTACTCAGGATGCTGAGGCAGGAAATTCCGTGAGTTCAAAGCCATACTGGACTACATAGTAAGTTCAAAGGTAGATTGAACTACATAGTGAGACCCTGTCTTAACAAAAACAAACAAACAAAAAATTATTCCCTTACAAACAAAATTTCTTTCTACAAAGAAACTCCATTTTCAAGATAAAGAGCCTCCTCTATTATCCTGATCCCTAAGCACTGGTTCTAGGGATCTTCTGAGTGAACGACGAACCTCTGAACCATCTGTTGTCAGATGGAAAAGTGAGGAAGGCTGAGAAAGTCAGTGTGTACACTATAGAAACACGACAGCTCTGGGGCTCGGGGTGGAGCTCAGTGAAGTGTGCACTTGGTATGCACAAACCTCTAGGTTGCAGGGCCGGGGATACGGCTCAGTGGCACAGTGCCTGCCTGGCAAGCACAAGGTCAACTTCAATTCCCGGTACCCAAGAAAAAACTTCCAGCTCTAGGTTGGATCCCCAGCATCTCACAGACACACATACAGGTTATTTCTGCAAACCTAACTGCTGGGCCTAGCAATTAATTAACCCATGGTGAAAAACTGGAATAGCTGGAGGATGAAACAATGATTAATGAAAGACACTCTAAGGCCAGGTGTGGTAGCACACGCCTGTGATTATAGCATTCTTGGGAGGCTGAAGAAGATCACTGTATGAGGATAGTATGGGCTACACAGAGTTCAAGGCTAGCCTGAAACACTGCGAGACCACATTCCAAAAAGGGGCAGGGGACCTGGGGATGTGGCCCTGGGTGAAGGCCCTGGGTTCAATCCCCAGGACTACCAAAAAGAGAAAGAAAAAAACAGACACTATCATCTACTTCATATATTCACCTCGTTGCACAGGTGTTCCTCACAACCACACAGGCAGATTTACCACCACAAGGGTTGAAAACGCAAAAGGTTTATAAAGGGTCTGGTGAAGGCCTAGGAGTGGAAAGGGAATTTAAAGGTTGTATGATCACTGTGTCCCCCTGCGGCACCGCAGACATTTTTGGGAGGACAACACTTCATTGTCTGGGCACTCTCCCAGCACTCCAGGGTCCCCACTGCCGGGCCCTGACATTTCCCACCAACTACATGCTGGTGACTTGAGGGCCCCTGGATGATAAGAGACATACCTGCTGGAGCAGGAAGTAGCCAGACCACTGGCCACAGTGAAAAGGCAAAGCCTACTCTGGCTGACGGGAACAGAGGCCTAGCAGGAAGACACTGCCGCTACCTGAGGACAGGGACTCAAGGCCTAGAATAGAGCTGGGCATGTTCTCTTTCTAGAGCTCACCTGTTCTCATACTGAGAAACTATTTTTGTCTTTTTGAGGCAGGGTCTCGCTATGCAGTTCAGGCTGGCCTTGAGCTCACTAAGGCTGGTTTCAAACAATGCTGCCTTACCCTCCCAAGAGTGCTGGAATTATAGGTGTGCACTAACACACCCAGCCAATATGGTGATTTTGACACAATATTTTTTTTTGACACAATATTAATATACTTCAAATTTTAAAAATATAAACAAGGCCCTTCAACTTTTCTTTTAAGCAATACAGCTATGACTCTGGATGTCATGGGTTTTTCTCAGCCCAGCCAGGGAGCCACAGCACCCCAAAGTAGTTACTGGAGAGCACACAATCCCCAGCAGGCAGAGCCTACAGTCCCTTTTGGCAAGAAGGAGCTATATGAAGAGAGGTCACCACACCCTCCACAACCCACAAAGGATGGGGATGTATGTCTGTCTGGGAAGTGAGGCAAGAGATTAGGGTATGGCCGGCTATTTGGGCAAGTGGGTATGAGCTATAAATCATGGAGATCCAGGACACATGGGCCCAAGCCTGCACCTGGGACCAGAGACTGCTATCTTTAATTTCACTGGCTTGGAATCAAGCAGGTTTTTGGTAGGATGGCCTAGACAGATGTCAGAATGGAGAATATAAAAGACAGCAGCCAATAACCTGGCAGCCACTTGAGCTCTTTCAGTGGCCCATTCTTACTGCAGAGAATACTTTTCCTACTTTTAAATAGTATGGACTTATTCTGTAGAGTATACTTTTTTTTTGTTTTCTTTTTTTGGGTACCAGAAATCGAACTTAAGACCTTGCACTCGCCAGGCAGGTGCTTATGCCACTGAGTTATATCCCTAGGCCTCCTTTTTTTCTACCTTTAATAAATTTAAAACATCACTACCTATTAAAAACAAATTTTTTTTCTTTTGGTCTTATTGAGAAAGGGTCTCGCTCTGCAGTTCAGGCTGGCCTTGAGCTCACTTTGTAGCCTAGACTGGTCTCAAACTTGCAACAATCCTCCTGCCTCTGATCCTCCTGCCTCAGCCTCATGAGTACTGGGATTACAGGCATGCGCCATCACACTCAGCAAAAAAAATAAAAAAACAAACACACAGGTGAGCTGGGCGTGGTGGCACACGGCTGTAATCCCATTACTCGGGAGGCTGAGGCAGGAGGATAGTTGTGAGTTGAGATCAGCCTGGGTTACAAAGTGAGCTCAAGGCCAGCCTGAACTGCATAGTGAGACTCTGTGTCAAAAAGACAAAAAAAAAAAACCCAAAACAAAAAAACCACACAGTTGTACAGTAAGTAGGATCAACTGTGTCCACAGGACTCTCATGTTTGAAGACATGTTTAGAATCAAATATTTGAATTATAAAGTTTTAGAAGTATCTTAAAGGACAGAGAAAGGAAGACTAAAAGAGTAATGAATATTCTGTGAATAAAATTTACTAGGTTTTGTGCAACTAGCATTCAGTGTAGCAGTCTGTGGCTCCTACCTGAATAAGACATGTTAACAGAGAACGGTTAAGGGATGGGGACAGAGCTCAGTGGCACAGCACCTGCCTTGCAAGTGGAAAGTCCCGAGTTCAATTGGGGAGGGGCAGAGAATAGATAATGCAATATAATTAGCCCAGCTAATAACTCGAGTCCAGGGGCTAAGTGAGTGACTCAGTGGTAGAGGACATGCTTAGCATGCAAAAGGCCCTGGGTTCAATTTCCACTGCTGTCAAAACAAAATGAAACACAACAAACTTGACTCTTAGCAAATCCCATTCAGAAATTACCCAAGCACTCTTTGCAAAAGCATCACCTGCATATCCAGGCCACATGACACCAGGCTGTGAGGCCTCTGAGGTCGAAAAGTGACAGAGGAACAGATATTGGAATGTCTCTTCAGAGATCTGCTAACTTTCTTATTTTCCAAGTCTAGAATTTTGATTGCCCCAGAGTCATCAGCAGAAGCCAGGAAGTTTTCAGTTTCATTCAGTGAAAGGCAATTGATTTCTTCTTCATTCACATGAAAATGGTCCAGGGAACCTTTGAGGGCCCTGACATCCAGGATGCTAATGGTTTCTCCATGTGCAGTGTAGAGCTTGGTGGGGCAGGAGTGGGAAAAGACAACACTGGTCACATCATCAGTGTCTGGAAACCTCATGTGTCCTAGTGGAGTCCCATCCTCACCCCACACTGTAAGATCGCCACCCACTGCTCCAGAAGCCACCAGTCCATCTTTACTTGCATTCAGGCAGAGGATGGAAGAAGAATGTCCACCAGTCCACTTGACTGCCATCACGGCCCAAGGAACTCTGTAAAAGGGCAAAGAAAACTGTATCATGTTTTAGGCAAGAACTTGATGACAGGATGTAACAAGAAGTATTTTACTTAAATATTTTAAAGACTTTTTGCTGGTCTCCAACTCACAAGGATCCTTCTGCCTCAGCCTCCTGAGCATTATGATTACAGGCATGTATCACCATGCCTAGCTAAAAAGACATCTTTAAAAACTCAGTAACTAAAGATTTTGTAAATGTGGAGGGGAAGAGGGGTTGAAAAGGGGATAGAGGAATAGGAAATAAAAAAGGAGTCAAGCTATATCATATATAGAAAATAAATTCCCTATGATGGATGTGATCATTATGTATATCTAAACTGTACCAATAAAACCTGATTTAAAAAACCTTTAGTAACAACAATGAAAAATACTAAATTCAAGTCCACAGAAGCCTAGCTGAACACTGTGGTGTGCTAGCTGGACATGCCAAGGGGGAACTTACAAAGAAAAACTCCGAGTTCACCATTCTCAGAGAAGGTATCTGAATTTAATCTAATGATACAGAGATAAATTTCCAAATATTATTTCAAAAAAGTACTTTAATCTAGCATTCCACCTAAAAGTTTCTATTCTCCATTCTCAATACAAAACTTTTTTTTTTTTTTAAAGACAGGGCATCATTATGTAGTTGAGGTTGGCCTTGAACTCACAGGAATCCTCCTGCCTCAGCCTCCCAAGGGCTAGGATTACAGACATGAACCACTACATCTAGTCAAAACTGTTCATTTCCTCCCAGTTTTAGCCACACTATTTTTCCCTTTACATACCCACTCACTAATTAGACTGCAAAAAATCACTGATACATGAGTGATCCAGATAAGAGAGACATGGTCATAATATTTTGTTTTTTATCTTTTTGAGACAGGGTTTCCCTATGCAGTTCAGGCTGGCCTTGAGCTCACTCTGTAGCCCAGGCTGCTTTGGAACTCAAAACGATCCTCCTGCCTCAGCCTCTCAAGTGCTGGGATTACAGGCATACACCACCACACCTGGTATTGTCATAATATCGAATATAGCAATTTTCATAAATATGACAAAATGTGAAAATGACAAACATTTATTTCAGCAGAAGCATGTGGTGAAAACTAATCAAAGAGAGATTGGTGCAAATAAGATTGAAAGGTGTGCCTTTGAAAGGAAATAACTCAGAGGAAAACAAAGACAGGGAATCACGGGGTTGGGTTTTTGATGACAAGTGGAGTGGTAGTTAAATAATCCCCTGCCCTAATGAGGATACATAACAAAGATTCTTGCCAAAAGTTCCAGAAAAAAAAAACAGGAGAAAAAGGGAAAAAAAGATAATTTATTTAGTTATCTTGGTGTTGGGGATTGAAGCCAGGGCCCCAACCCTTAAATGATTTTAAGTAAAGGTATTGATATTATTTAAGTTTAGGAATAGTCACACCAACATATAACAGAGATCCTATCCTATCTTAAAATATGAAACTTTGAAAAACAATTTACCTTCCAAATAAATGGTTTAACTTCAATTTGTAGGATATTGACCTCTTTTCTAAGTCAGGGTATTACTTGTGTCATGATGAATCAATTTTGTTTTCTTTCTTCTTTTGTGTTTCGGGGCAGAGCCTTGCCGCAGAGCTCGGGGCAGCCCTGAGCTCACTATGAAACCCAGGCTGGCCTTGGATTTACTGCAGTCCTGTCTCAGTCTCCCGAGTGCTGGGGTTACAGGGGTGCATTACCACACCTGGCAGACGAACCAATTTTAAGTCAGGAAATCTGTATAGCTTTAAAATTTGTTTCTATGTGTGTGCATACAGGTTTTGGATTCCCAGTAGGACTTCAGGTTTTCCGTAAGAATGAGATAAAACTTCTATTTTTTTTTTTTTTTTTTTTTTTTGTGGTACTGGGGATTGAACTCAGGACCTTGTGCTTCCCAGGCAGGCGCTTGTGCCACTGAGCTATATCCCCAGCCCCCAAAGCTTCTATTTCTCTATCAAAAATCTGCAAGACTGCCTGTAATCCCAGCACTGGTAAGGCTGAAGCAGGAGGATTGTTGCAAGTTAAAGACCAGCCTGGCCTACAAAGTGAGCTCAAGGCCAGCCCGCACTGCATTGCAATAGTCTGTCTCAAAAAAAAAAAAAAAAAATCTACAGAAGATCCAAACTGTTGACTGGCAGACAAAAGCATTAGCAGGTTTCTTTCCAATACAATTCTTTTCTGGAAAAAATTAACTCAATTGTAAAAGTACATTTGGTTAAGTTCTATTACAAACTATGAAAAGTTAGGCAGTAAATGGATTTAAAGGAATTATTACAAACAATACAGTTCCTATACATTTTCCATAGTGGAGCCAGAAGTAACCTGTATTAATTCTACAAGACCCAAGAACAGTTCACAACCTTAAACTCTATGCCCCAGAGAAAAAGTAAATTAAATTTCTAATCTTTAAATGACATGAATGAATAATATTTACTGAGCACCTTCCTACTCAGAAAAAAATCAAAGACTAATTTTTGGAAATGTCAAACATGTTGGAAAAACCTCAAAAATCTATAAATTCTGTGAGGCTTTAAATTTTAATCAATCACTTTTATCATACTTAGTATCAATCAAGGATTCAGGGGCTGGGGGTATAGCTCAGTGGCATAAGTGCTTGCCTGGCAAGTGCAAGGTCCTGAGTTCGATCCCCAGTACCGGGAAAAAAAAAACAAAACAAAAAACTAAAAACAATCAAGGATTCAACCAGAGCTTCTAAAATCATTTGCTTACTCTTTTTTTGTTTTGGTACGGGAATCGAACTCAGGACCTTGTGCTTGCCAGGCAGGTGCTCCTGCCACTGAGCTATATCCCCAGCCTGCGCTTAGTCTCTAAAATTAAAATTACTGGTTATTATCTGAAACATATCCAAAGACCACCATCAAAATGTGTAAGCTGACTACCGTGGTAGAGGAAAAAATGTAATGAAATCTGGGTTCCATTAAAACACTGTTTCAGAAAAAAAACAATGTTTCAGAGTAAGTTCTTGGCAAGCCACTGTTTCTTGTTTTTCTATCACTGAGACTGGAAAGCCTACCAGAAATAGGTGCCAGAATTCCCGCATTCCTGTATCAAGTATCAGGTGGACAAGCTGCTTTTCCTGTGCACTGGCCTAAAAGGTCAAGCACAGCAATTAATCATATTCTATTGTGGATATGATGAGGTAACAGTCCTTCGAACACCTGATGAGATCACGGGATGAATGAGGGCAAGGCCGGGTATTTTGGGAGCATTTCTAGAAAGGCTGGAGCATCACAAAAGCTGTGCTCCACAGCGTGAGGACAGAATGAGGGGACGACAGGGAAGGGGACAAAGTGCAGAGGGGCCGGCAAGCAGGTAAAAGACATAAAAAGAAGGGAGGGGAGCTGGGCATGTAGGTCAGTGGCACAGTGCCTGCCTGGCAAGCATGAGGTTGTGAGTTCAAAGAACGGAGTGATAAAGATAATCTTTGCCTACTGTGAGATTCTACCTGGGCTACTTGGGGGATGGAGCATCAAAATTATCAGATCCTTCCAAGGCTCTGCCTAACTTGTAATGAGTCAGGATAAAGGCCAAAGTCTTTAATAACTGAATAGGGCCGGGGATATAGCTCAGTACCACAGTGCCTTGCTTGGCAAGCATAAGGTCCTAAGCTCAATTCCCGATACCAAAATAATAATAATAATAACTACTGAATAATCTCTACTTTGAATGCTCTTTTCCAGTCACATCTCCATTTACCTGCTTGTCTTTTTTAACGGTTTCACTAAATTGCCCACACTGGTCTCAAACTCCTGGGTTCAAGTGATCTCTTGTCTCAGCCTCTGAGGCGCTGGGGCTGTAGATGCCACACACTACTGTGCCTGTAAAATTATGCATTCCATGTGGTTCTTCACCTTTCTCAGATGGTCTCACTCTACCCTGGAAGATTTTAATTTAAAAAGAAACAACACTCTTTTCACACAAAATTTAGGCTAACTCTCAGGAAAAACTTGAAAGTCACCCTTGCTTGATGTAGATCAACTTTTCTTCATAGGTTTGGGCTTCTTAAAGTTGGTCTTGATATGCAGACACTTTAGCAATCAAAATGGTTGAAGGGCTGTGGCACTAGTAATGGTAAGAAATAAAACTAATTTGGGTTACTGAGCTTGGTGAAAAAGACAAGAAAGCAGAAGGGACTGGCAAGTAATAAACAAGTACATAATTATATCAAAGGGTTGGAACAGCAGTCGCTGTTTTGTTTTACTAGAGAATACGAAATGGATTAACACAGCAGGAACTTTCAGGCAAGATTTCTTACTACACAAAGATTGCAAGACACTGGAAGTGACTGCTAAGTGAGTGTGTGAAACCTATCATTATAATGATTACTTGAGAATTACATTAAAATCAGCTTAGGGGGTTGACAGTACAACTCAGTGGTAGAGCACTTGCCTAGCATGTTCAAGCCCTGTGATCCCAGCACCACAAACAAACAAACAAAACACAACAAAACAACTAAGTAAGCAACCTAGTATAGTGCCTGGCTCACACTGTGGTTGTTGTTCTACCCACATAAGAACCCAGTAAATGCTGACTGGCAGACATATTTTTAGTAGGCTTTCTTCTTATTATAAATTATTTTCTGGAAAAGAATTAACTCAGTCTTTTGTTCTTTAAAGCATCTCAAGCCGAGCGTGGTAGCACATGCCTGTAATCCCAGCACTTGGGAGGCTGAGGCGGGAGGATCTTTGCGAGTTCAAGACCAGCCTGGGCTACAAAGTGAGGCCAGCCTGAACCGCATAGGGAGACGCTGTCTCAAAAAGACAAAATAAATAAATAATAAAGGATCTCAGAAAACGGTTGGGGCCCCTGTAGGATAAATATAGTATGAACAAATAATACTTTCATTCTTTCCTTTTCAAGAAACTAGCTATAATACAGCACCCACGTCACTCTCCCTACTGGATGTTTAACTGTGTAAAACATTAATCTGCCTACTAACTGGTGAATGTTGGAATATTACACTTTAACCAAAGGTTAATTCTGGTTACCTTTGAGGCTATCAAAAGCAGGGGAGGGGTGGTGGCTCGAGAGAGTATTCATTTGTAGCCACCAGAATTCCTAAACACACGCCGGGACAGACGTTGTGAAAAGTACTCATACTCAGAAGCCAGCCTGACAAGGAAAAGACGTCCTCAGCAGCCCAAGGTAAAGAGGCTCGAACTTGGCCAGAAAAGACGGCCTCAGCTGCCCAAAGTCTTTACCAGCAAGGAAAGAGAAGTTCCGTGCGTGAAGTTGGAGGCTGAAGCAGGAACCAAGTAACACAGAGAAATTTTGTATGAAAATACCGCGAGGCCACTAGACCAAAAACACGCTCTGGAGAGAAACCCCGAACTCACCCACAGTAAGCCACACACACCTGCGTTTCCCGATCGCCTCCTCGGCGCCTCGTGATGACCTCACCAGCGACACCCAATCCCAGCAAGCCTGAGGCGCGAAGCCCCGCCCTTAAACAGTCATATCCGGGGCCGAGAGGAATCTCGAGCGAGCTGGGCGTGCGCCCTTGCTTCGTGCCCTCAACTCGCATGGCGGAGCTTGGGTTTCGCCCCCGCGAGGCCGGGCGAGGCGGGCGGTTCGGGCGGCCGCGCTGAGCTGCGGGGGAGGGGCCGAGGACGCCGGTGCGGCCGGGCGTCTGCCCTCAGTGAGGCGGGGCGCGTCGCGGACGCCCCGGAGTAGGGGCGGGAGTGGTGGAGCGCTAGCGGCTGGCTCGGAAAGGCGCGGTGCGCGAGCTGCCGAGGGCTCGAGGCGAGGCTTGGCCTCCTCCGGAGTCGAGACGGGGGCCGGCGGTGGCGGCGGCCCTCGGGCCGGCTGGTGACGGGATGGCGGCGCCGGGCCCGGGGCCCGGGGCAGCCTCGGGCGGCGCGGGCTGTGGCGGCGGGGGCGCGGGCTCCGGAGCCGGGGCGTCCGGGGGGCCCGGGGGTCGACTGCCCAGCCGGGTGCTGGAGTTGGTGTTCTCCTACCTGGAGCTGTCGGAGCTGCGGAGCTGCGCCCTGGTGTGCAAGCACTGGTACCGCTGCCTGCACGGCGACGAGAACAGCGAGGTGTGGCGGAGCCTGTGCGCCCGCAGCCTGGCCGAGGAAGCTCTGCGCACGGACATCCTCTGCAACCTGCCCAGCTACAAGGCCAAGGTGAGGGAGCCTGGCTGCCGCGCGCGCTCGGAGCGTCTCCTGCAAGCCTCTGAGTCTGACGCCTCGGCTGGCCATCCCGCCTTTCCATAGTCCGTGCCCTCTTCGCGCCCCCTCCGTAAGGATCCTCTTTCCTTTGGATGGAAGTTCTTCTCCTTAATCCACCCCACTTCCGTGATCCACTTTTTACAAGACTAGGTGTTTGCCCATCGCCGATTCCCAGCTTTCGGGCTATTTTCGACAGTCTTTTCTCCTTAAAGACGGAGCACCGGTTCCGGAGCGTTTTAATACTCTGGTGTTTTTCTCCCCGGCCTCCACGTAGACTTCTATTACATTACATCATCTCGGCTGCCTTAATGTGGATTTAGTTTCTGAGATTTTGCATTCGCTTTGCCTTTTCTAAACTCTGATTTATCACGTTTTTAAAAATGTGTTTCCACCCCAGGTCCCTCCATATATTTCAGGCTTACAAGAGAGCGTAGTCTTGGGCATCCTACTAAAACTTTCCAGAAAGCAGGCTTTCGTAGAACCTTCTTCCATCGGCACCGTATAACTCTCATAGTGCTGCCTTGTGCTGCTATTATTGGCGACTTCCTTGCTAACTTTTTAATAGTTTTACTTTGGTGATATTTCTCTTATGTTGTATTTGTCTGTAATGCGCTCATTCCAAGTTTGCTGCTATTTCCCAGATTCTTTTTTTTTTTTTTGGTCTTTTTGAGACAGGGTCTCACTATGCAGTTCAGGCTGTCCTTGAGCTCACTTTGTAGCCCAGGCTGGTCTTGAACTCAGAACGATCTATGCCAGTGAGGGTCAGAGTAAGAAGTAATTTTTTTCCAGGTAGAATAGATGTAAAAATGTACCCTCTTATATTAAAACAAGTAATCTCCACCACTTGAGGCCGGCGGATCACAAGTTTGAGGTTAGCCTGTCTCAATAGTGAGGCCCTGTGTCGATAAAATAGAAACGCAAAAACGCAGGGGTGATTGATTAGTGGTAGAGCACCTGCTTGGGATGTGCAAAAACCCTGATGTTCAGTCCCCAGTACCCCACACACACACCAAGAAAACCCCACAAACAAAACAAAAAAACAGGGAAAGAAAGAAAAAGCATAGGGACCATTGCTATTAAGTATACCAACTATCAAAAAATTGTTTTTTAATTAAGTGAAACAACATTTACTAGGACAATATTTGTGGATAGTACCAGTAGGAACTTATGGGAAGGTGCAGAAGATTACAGTTTTGTCCTACTTTCCCTGATAAATGTGTGGGTTTATTATGTTTTTATTTTTTTAATTACAAAATTACCATAAAGTTTATTGGTTTTGCTTATTTTAAGTTGTCTTGCAGTGGAATAAGTGCTTGCCTAGCAAGCGCAGGGTCCTGAGTTCGATCCCCAGTACCGCAAAAAAAAAAAAAGTTGTCTTGTAATTCATTGTGTAATAGATATGCTCACATGAGTCAAGATTCATGTAACATGTAATAGATAATGTCGGTATGAGTCAAGTTTCAACAGAAGCAAAATGTCTCCCTGTGCCCTTGTTAGTTTCCCTCCTCGGAGGCCACCTGTATTACCATTTGGTTTATATCCTTCCAGAGATCGTTTCCTTTTCTTAACTTTTTAATGTTTTGTTTATCTTTCTACTCAGTGTACTATACAATACTTACTACAGTATTTATTGTAGGCTTGCTCTAATCATGGTTCATTCTCATGTTACAGGATTTTTTAAAATATTGTAGTGATGAAAGGATTAATTCAAAAGGAGGCAGGCTACAGAGAAGTCCACAGCTTAGTAAAGGAGTAAAAAATGTATAGAAATAACTGTGATGCATGGTACACATTTCTTCTTACTGTTAGAGATGTAAAAAAGTATAGTAGAAGTTTAGTGAATGGAGAAATATGAGTTGAGTGGAAAATTGGAAAAGGTTTGGGGTTGAGTTTGTATTGAGCTGAATTTTAAGATGAGGTAGATTTAAACATTTGTGAGACAGGGCTCTCTATGTAATTCAGGCTGGCCTTGAACCCACTGTGTAGCCCAGGCTGGTCTTGAACTTGTAGTGATCCTCCTGCCTCAGTCTCCAGAGTGCTGAGATTACAGACGTGTGGCACGATGTAGTCTAGATTTGAGCAATTTATGAAGAGAAAGTATCTAACCAGAAGAAGAGGAAAGCAAAGGCACCATGCTCAATTTTGCGGAGGTATTGGTGAATAAAAAATAGACTCTTACAATGCCTTGCCGTAACTTCCGATGTCATGGTGCAGTGTAAAGCAGCAGCTGGAAAGTGCTGGGAAGGAGAGATGCATGTATCAGTAGCAGAGGATGTGACCCAGGTGGGGAGGTCAGGGAAGTCAGTGACACTGAACTGAGACCTGAAGAACAAGGATAAAAGAGGCCCAGGGGAGAGAGAAGAGCCTTTTGGGAGGAAACATGATGAGTACGAAGAACAGAAATATGTAGTGGGGCTGGAGCGTGGAGAGCAAGTGGTGCTGGTTTGAGGTCAACTGGAATACATAAGACCACAGAGAAGCCATTTCAAATTGGAAGCAAGAGGGACTTAGGGACATGGGTCCTGGTGATGCTTATTTTGTGTGTTCAAGAGGGTATTTCTGACTTAAACAAGAACAGGTGGGGGAAGACCTTCAAAATTAGGAAGGTTAATTAGGAAACAGTGAAGGAGAAGTTAACAGGTTTAGGAAGTAAAATCTACGGAATTTGGCAACAGCCGTGAAACAAATGAGAAAGAGGGAGGAGCTAAGGGTGACTCCTAGGTATCTCGATTGCATAATATAGGGCTAGATTTTAGAGGAGTGGCAGCAAGTTCGATTGCAGAGTAGAAGTTATGCTGTCTTTGAGATACCAGAGGTTTCCGATTGGCAGATGTTAGAGGTTGGAACTTTGAGGAGAGGTCTAAGCTGAAGATGTAAAACAGGGTAGAGTGTGCAGTGCCCCAGTAGAGTGCCTAGCATGTGCAAGACCTTGGGTTTGATCCCCAGCACTGCAGGGGAGTATATATATTCCGTTTAGTTAGGTCAAATAGAGGAAAATAGTGGGAAATACAGTTGTAAAGGTAAACTGGAACTAGGTATATCATGGAGGGTCTTTGAAATGCAATCTTGGGCTGAGGATATAGTTCAGTGGCACAGCACCTGCCTAGCAAGTGCAAGGTCCTGAGTTCGATTCCCAGTACAAAAAAAATGAAATGTAGTTTTCAGTCTCTTGTTTGGACTTTGTTTTATTTGGTTTGGTAGAGTTTTTTTGTTTTAGTTTGTTTTGGTATCGGGAATTGACCTCATGACCTTGTACTTGCCAGGCAGGTGCTATGCCGTAGAGCTATATCCCCAGGCCTGGTGGTTTTGTTTTGTTTTTTGAGTACCAAGTATTGAACTCAGGACCTCATGCTTGCCAGGCTGGTGCTGCACCACTGAGCTAAATCCCTTGTTTTGTTTTTGAGACAGGGTCTTACTGTATAGTTCAGGCTGGCCTCAAATTTGTACTGGTCCTCCTGTCTCAGCCTTCTGAGTGCTGGGATTACAGGCATGCAACACGAGCACTCTGAGGCTGAAGCAGGATTGCTGCAGGTTTGAGGCCATCCTGGGCTGCATAGTGAGTTTAAGGCTAGCCTGAACTATAAAGTGATACCCTGTCTCAAGAAAACAGTAAGTAGGCGATAAAGACACAGACAGACAGACAGATGTAAGGTGAATGAGAGCAGAAGTCAATGCCTTTACTGGAGAGGAAATCTAGCAGAGAGAAGTTGTTGGCAGGGAGAGCTGTTGGAGAGAGCAGATCCCAAGGTGGGCAGCAGACTGGGTGAGGGGGTGAGGAAGAGGGCAGAGTCAAATAGAATTTCCAAGGAGCCTCAGTGAGAAAAGGATGGGAACAGATTTGGAATAATATAAAACTGGAAAGTAGCTGTGCATGGTGGCACACATCTGTAATCCCAGCACTCAAGAGGCTGGGGAAGGAGGACCATTGTGAGTTCGAGGCCAGCTTGTATTACATAGCAAGACCCTGTCTCAAAAAAAAAAAAAAAAAGAATTTGGAGTTGGTCATTTCATTTAGGAGTTTTTTTTTTTTTTTGGTGGTACAGGGGATTGAACTCAGGACCTTGTGCTTACCAGGCAGGTGCTTATTCCACTGAACTATATCCCCAGCCCTTCTTTCTAAAAATTCAAATGAAAATTTTTTTGAATTTTTTGCTGTGGATCAAACCCAGGGCCAGGTACATGCCCAATATATGCTCGGCTACTGAGCCATAGCCCAAGCCCTAGGAATTATCTTTTATAAATTCATGTTTTATGTGTCACCAGTGGCATTAGTTCTAGACATACTTGTCATCTAATTCTCTTAAATTTTAGACTAAGATGTGAAGTTAGGTCATAAAGCTGTTTGCAGTAATGCAAAATCCATGAACTTGAGACAGAAACTATGGATTGTTTTTATTTATTAATTTGATATTTTTCCATTTCGTTTTTTGTTGTTATTTTTGTTTTTTTCTTTTTATCTTTTTGAGACAGGGTCTCGTCATACAGTTCAGGCTGGCCTGGAGCTCACTTTGTAGCCCAGGCTGGTCTTGAACTCACAACGATCCTCCTGCCTCAGCCTCCCGAGCGCAGGGATTACAGGTGTGTGCCACCATGCCTGGCCTTTTCCTTTTTGTTTTTGTTTTCCATTTCATCTGAATTTTTCAGTATTAGTTTCTAAAAAAATGACGCTTATATAATCATGATCCTACTATCACTTCTAAAAGGAAATAATTTCTTAATGTAAAATAAACAATATTCTTGCTGAGTGTGGTGGCGCAAACCTGTAATCCCAGCACTTAGGAGGTTGAGGCAGGAGGATTGCCCTGAGTTCAAGGCCAGCCTGAGCTACACAGTTTAGGACCAGCCAGAACTACATAGGAAGATTGTCCCCTTGTTTTGTTTTGTTTTGTTTTGTTTTGTTTTGTGTTTTTTTGGTGCTGGAAATTGAACTCAAGACCTTGCACTTGCTAGGCAGGCACTGTGCCACTGAGCTACATCCCCAGCCCTACTTACTGTTTTTTTGAGACAGGGTCTCACTTTATAGTTCAGGCTGGCCTTGAACTCACTGTGTAGCCCTGGCTGGCCTTGAACCTGCAGCTATCCTCCTGCTTCAGCTCAGAGGGCTGGGATTACAGGCATAAACGACCATGGCCTACTAGCCTACTCTTTTTAAAGTACAATTTATACTCAGTCACTCCTCTGTTGAAACGTCTAGGTTTTTTTCCAACTATAAAACAAAGGCCAGCTGGGCATGGTGTTGCATGTCTTCAAAAACAAAAAAAAAATAGTATTCTAATTTTCAGCTCTCTGGTAGATACCTTTTTGATTTATAGTTTATTTAATCAAGGTCTACAAAGGTACCTATAGCAAACAGCTGATATGTCCCAGAAGGCTGTTTCAATGTATAGATTATCTCCTCCCACTGTCTACCTCTACAATTTATGTTGTCTGCCTGGATTTTGCTGTTTTCATTCCCATGGTGGTGTTTAGCATGCTCTTCTGTCTTCCGTATTTCCTATTTCCACTAATCAAGTTTCCAATGATAATTGTATCCCCCACTCAATGTATGGTTTACTCGAAGTGGTTCGAGGTATGTTAGAAAATGCTCTGTATAATTAAGTGTTGCATGGTGCAGACCATAGTGGGTGGGAATTCAAGAGAGAAATCAATGGGGTTGGGTGGCCCTGATTAATAATAGCTTCCTGGAGGTGGTGTTAGAGGATGTGTGGGAGGAGGGATGCAGATACAACACAACACACAGAAAGGTAGAAAAGGAAATAGGAGGAGTACAGTCTGGAGGGCTTTGAAACTAGGCAGAAGAATGTACAGTTGATTGTGGTACTAAATATGGAATTGCTAAAAAAGATTAACAGGGAAAAGATGCAGTAAAGGTGATGTTTTGGAAAGAGCTCTGGAAATAATGTAGGATTAAGGACTGAATTTGGAGAATTTGAGGAGGTGGAGGAAGGGTGGTCACTGAAACAGAACATATTGTGGGCAGTGATGGCAAACCTTTTAGAGACCTTTGCCCAAACTGCAGTCCCAAACCCGCTTATTTATTGCAGAGTGCCAACGCGGTACTTAAACCTGAATATCTGATGCTCGCCTGATGGGAAGATGCTGGAGCAACTTGGCTTGTGTGCTGTGGCACACAGTGGCCATAGGTCTGCTGCCACTGACCCAGGACCTTGCACATGCTGGGCAAGTGCGCTGCACTGAGCTACTTGCCTAGTCCCCAAATATAATTCTTAGTGATAATAGCATTGCCAGTATGAAAAAAGCACACTTTTCTTTTTGATATAAAATATAAACAAAAGTAAGGAAAATAGTTAATAAACTCCCCCTACTTATCACTAAGCTTTACCAGGGACTCAAGATGAATCTGGCTTTATATTTACCCTGATACTCTTCCACTGGGTATTTCTAAGTCATCCGTACATGTGATTATTTCAGCCATAAACGTTTCAGTATTATCTGTAAAATACAAGGGTTCTTACATACTTTAGAATATTTGTTTGAGACAGGGTCTCACTATGTAGTTCATGTTGGCCTTGACCTCACTATGTCACTCAGGCTGGCCTTCAACTCATGACGATCCTCCTACCTCAGTTTCCTAAGCCCTGAAATTATGGATGTGAGCCACCATGCCTGGTTCTTTAATGTGTTATTTGGAGAATTATAGTAAGTTTAGAATTTGGTCAGTGATACGAACGTTGACAGTAGCTGGGCATGGTGGCACACACCTGTAGTCCCAGCACTCAGGATGTTGAGGCTGAGGCTCAAGACCAGCTTGGTCTACAAAGTGAGCTCAAGGCCAGCCTGAACTACATAGCGAGACCCTGTCTCAAACAGAAAAAATAATGTTGGTAGTTTGCTTCTTTAAGACAGAGTCTTAGTACACTGCCTCGGCAGGTTCAAGTGATCCTGTCTTGCTTCAGCAAATCCCACCCCACCCCCAGCAGCAGAGACTATGGGGCCATCATACCTGGCTTCAGTCTGGAGTTATTTTTAATGTTATACTTGCATTTTTTTTAGTATCCCATTCATGAAACTAGCCATTATATGGAAATATTTATTGTGTTACTTAAAAATATGTAATTCCATTATTTATTTTAAAACATTTTTAAACATTATTTTAAAACATCTGACTGCTTCTCAGTCTTTTGGCTAAGATCAAGTGTAAAACGTCTCAAATTTGAATACTTTTCAATATTTAAGACAAGTCAAATTTCTCCTTTTCTGGTCTGTTTCCTATCTTCAGGTACGTGCTTTCCAACATGCCTTCAGCACTAATGACTGCTCCAGGAATGTCTATATTAAGAAGAATGGCTTTACCTTACACCGAAACCCCATCGCTCAGAGCACTGATGGTGCAAGGACCAAGATCGGTTTCAGTGAGGGCCGCCATGCGTGGGAAGTGTGGTGGGAGGGCCCTTTAGGCACCGTGGCAGTGATTGGAATTGCCACAAAGCGGGCCCCCATGCAGTGCCAAGGTTATGTGGCATTGTTGGGCAGTGACGACCAGAGCTGGGGCTGGAATCTGGTGGACAATAATTTACTACATAATGGGGAAGTCAATGGCAGTTTCCCACAGTGCAACAATGCACCAAAATACCAGGTGAGAGACTGGGTCTACTCAAGTATGGGCCTTTATCAACTCACAGCTCATTTGTTTTAAATTTCCAAATATTTATATAGTATCTATGACTTTGTTGTTATTGTTTTGGGTTGTAAATAGTATGTGATGTATCTGAGTATTTGTTTCCCAATGTATATTTGACCTTGAGAGGCCATCTTTGCTCCACATTGGGGATTGGTGACTTTCTATTTTGACCAGAGAGAAAATGTTTTAGGCCTTGCAGCCCATGTGCTCTCTCTCACAACTTTAAATTCTGTTGTTACAGCATGAAATCAGATGTCTATACTATGCAAGTAAATGAACGTGACTGTGCTTATTAATATGTTTATATATAGGCTTATTTATTATAGATTTGGCCAGGCATGGTGGCGCACGCCTGTAATCCCAGCACTTGGGAGGCTGAGGCAGGAGGATCATGGCGAGTTTGACATCAGCCTGGGCTACAAAGTGAGCTCAAGGCCAGCCTGAACTGCATAGCAAGACCCTGTGTCAAAAAGACAGATAGACAGAAAGACAGATAGATAGACACACAGATAGATAAGTAGATAGATAGATAGATTGATTCATTTATTTTGGTCCAGGTCTATAGTTTGCCTGTTCTCGCTGGAGACCATCGTGTCTCTGTGTCATGCCACATGTAAATCTTTTTTTAACTAGATTCCTCACCCCAACAAATGTACCTGTGTACATAACATGCACACCCACACTGTGCTGCTTAGCAGTCTTTGTAGATTTAACAATTGCTGTAAAGACAGGCAAACTATTGCATTTTTTTATTCTTTTCACCTTAACCTTAAGTTATATCATAACTTTTATTTCTAAAAGAAATGTTGCCATAGTATTGGCAAAGTATAAAACACAACAATTTGGTAAGAAATTAGAAGTCTCTCTTTTTTTTTTTTTAAAGAAATTAGAAGTCTTAAAGAGCTGTAGAGTACATATTTGAAGGCTGCATGTGTCTAGAAATCTGTGCCCTCAGTGGTAATCTAGGCATACTAAAGGTGAACTAAAAATATATTCCATTTCCTGAGGTAGGAAAACTAGAAGGGTTTTCTTTCATGGACTCTTTTCCTCAATGTCCTTTTAGACTCTGCAGACATCCTACAGAGAGGGGTGTCTAGATTTAATAATCATTGAAGATAAAGTTGTACTACTACCTTTGGGTTTTTTTTTTTTTTTCTTTAAGTTCTGGGAATTGAACTCATGACCTGGTGCTTGCCAGGCAGGCACTGTGTCACTGAGCTGTCTCCCCAGTCTTCGCTACGATTTTATAGTGACAAGTCCTTAAATTTTTGTTTTTCAAAGAACATACTCTGACTTCAGTCCTTTTACATTTATTGAAATGTTTTATTCCCAACATATAGTCTGTTCCGATGAGTGCTCCATGTTTGCTTAAAAAAAGTGTATTCAATTGGATAAAATATTCTCATAATGACAGTTACGTTAATTGGTTGATAAGGTTATATGTTATTACAGAAAGAAGTATTGAAGTTTCAAACTAGGCTTGCTACCTTGTCTCCTTTTAATTGTCAGTTCTTTGATAGGTGAACAGGTCGGTTATTAGGTATATATACATTTCTGATTGTTATATCTCTCTGCCTGATTAATTCACCCATCACTATCAAATGGTTGCTTTTTACTCTTAATATTCCTTGTCTTTAAGTCTGTTCTGTCTGATTTTAGTATAGCTACCCCCACTTTCTTAGGCTTATAGTTATGAAGTTCTTCCTTTCATAGCCCCATTGTTACACACAGACCGTCACATATTTAAAGTGGAGCCCCTAGATACCCTGTAGTTGGGTCTTTTATCTAACCGAGTCTCTCAGTCTCTGCCTTTTGGAGTGTTTAGTCCATTTACATTTAATGTAATTGCTGGTATACTTGATAGTGTTCTTGTCACTCTGCTTCTGAGGCTTTCTCCACACCCTCCACTGTTCCTCTGTATTCTTCATTTCAGATAATTTGGATATTTCTTTTTTTTTTTTTTTTTAATTTGGATATTTCTTCAAGCTCATTCCATCATTCTTTTGCCATCTCACCTCTGCTACTGAACTAGACTAATGAATTTTGGTTATTGTACTCTTTAGTTACAGTCTTTTCATTTGGATTCTTATTGTTTTTTTTTCCTCCATTGAGAATCCCTATTTAATTACTTCATAAGCACCGTATTTATTCCTTAATTCTTTAGACATATTTATAATAGCTACTTGAAGTCTTTGCCAGATGTAGCACTTCGGTGCCTCAGAGTCTGTTACCCCACCCCCTACCTCCATATGAAATACATTTTCTTGTTTCTTTTCCTAAGTTTTTCTTAATGGAAAACTGGACAGGTAGGTAATATGTACTAGGTGTTTTGTTTGTCTGGAAACTGCTTTACTCTGAAAATAACAGCTTTTCTTGCAGTAGTAGGCAGTTAAATTGCCTGGACTGAACTATATAAACTCTCTCATGTGGTATCCAGCAGCTAATGTCTTTGCCTATTTTTTTTTCAGCTTCTAGTTTTTTCCGTGCTGCTTTTTTAGCCTGGTTCCCTGGGGGTTTCCCCTGCTTGTGTAATCCTTGTAGTCTCACAAGGAGAGCGGCAGTTTTTCCTCAGATTTGGGGGCTCATCCTTTCAGTGGTCCCTTCCCTTCTGGGGTTCCTTCTCATACTTCCCAGGGGCTCTGCCATCCCCAGGGCTTATTTACTGGTAACACCCAAAGCTAGTGAGACTCTTGCTTTGTGCTTCTGCTGCCTGTGTGCTCAAAGATGAGTTGTAAATTCCAACAGGATTAGTTCTGCTTCTTAGTTTTGTCGTCTGAATAGGGGAGACTCCTGGGCTTGACGTGAGGAGTAAATACAAATAAAACCCAAAATGATTACTCAACAAAATATTAGCATTTCATTTGTGTTTTCTTGTTGTACCCATGTTTTGCTGATAGCAGCAGTGAGGGTGGGTCCATAAAATAAGGTGAGAGTTAGTCTGCGAGTTGGGCAAAAGGAAGAAAAAAATGCAAATGCTGTCAGTTACTTGTAACAGGAAAGACCATGAAGGGGGCGGGGATGTGGCTCAACAGCACAGCGTCTGCCTGGCGAGCACAGGGTCCTGAATTTGAATCCTGGTACCAAAAAAAAAGGACAATAAAGGAAAGTAAGTGACAATTGCAGAAGTTACCATAATCAGGAAGTGCTACATTTTTATTTATTTATTTGGTGCCAGGAATCAAATTCACAACCTCATGCTTACCAGGCAGGCACTGTGCTGCTGAGGTGTAGCTTCTGGCCCTACAGTTTTATTTCTTTTTTTTTTTTTTTTTTCCCGGTACTGGGGATCGAACTCAGGACCCTGCGCTTGCTAGGCAAGCGCTTATTCCACTGAGCTATATCCCCAGCCCTCAGTTTTATTTCTGATTAAAAAGTTAGAACTTCCTTTCTCTAAGTATACAGATGCAACATTCTGTATAGATGCAGACTATAAAGATGAAGCACCTTTGTTTTGCTGCTTCCTTTTCATAATGTGGAAAGAACTGACTGCATTGAGTTTCTAGTTTGGTTTAACAGTTAGCACTCCTGTTCTTTAAAGAGCAATAGACCACAAATTGACCACTTGATAAGTGTATTCAACGTAGAATTAAACTATTTGATTATTCATAATTACATAACTTCTACACTGTGTATGGATCTGGTTTGTAAACTTTAAAACCTATGTGTTTTTTGTTATACTTTTTTATTATGATAAAACATATATAGCATATATTAACTATATGTATAAGATTAAATGATATTGAATAAATTTACAATATATGTAGCAGTCACTGCTTTCTGTACTCACTAAACAGGAGGTATTTAGATGACCATTTTGGTCAAATATACCAAATACATATGTATATATAAATAGATATATATAAATTTTACTACTAGCTTCCTTCACAAAAACCTTAACCAAAAGTAAATGATATCTGAGGAAAATTTGAGGAACATTTACATTGCTAGTAATGAAATGTATATCTGAATCTTTTAAAAAAATGACCAATAAGCATTCACGTTGAAATGATGTATGTTCTTGGTGCTTCTTCCTGACCGGAAAGTTTTTTTCCTGATGTTTCCAAATGCCTTTTAAGATACTTACTTCTTAATAGTATTTTCAACACCTTGACTTGTGTCGTGTTCTAGCTGTGCCCTTGGTGGATTTTCTTCTAACCTCTTTCGCTGTCTGTCTGCAGATAGGAGAGAGGATCCGAGTCATCTTGGATATGGAGGATAAGACTTTAGCCTTCGAACGTGGATACGAGTTCCTGGGGGTGGCTTTTCGAGGACTTCCGAAGGTCTGCTTGTACCCAGCAGTTTCTGCTGTATATGGCAACACAGAGGTGACTTTGGTTTACCTTGGGAAACCTTTGGATGGGTGACCGTGGCTCTTGGGATCAGAAGCAACGGAGAAGAAATCTGCTCGTGGGAGTGAAAGTCATGAAGGGACAGTGCCATATGTGCATGCCCAAGAAACATCCTGAAAAACATGAAGTCAGCTGGAGAAGCAGCTCTACCACAAAGATCACTTTAGTGTTTCCTCTTTCCACTGGGCCAGAGAAATCCTCAGGGTTGCAGTTGGTTGAGTGGGCAGTTGGCATATGCATGTTGCAACAGATTCTGTCTCTAAGCTAGCAATGTGTTCTTTCCAGCTTTAGGTGAGAGTTAGTGATGCTGTCAAAGGGATAAGATAAAGAAACAGCCAGATTCCAGGATGGTGTGCTTGTGAAGAAAGATGGATTGGATCCCCAATGCCTGCTCTTTCTCCAGTCCCCTCTCCAGCCAGCCTGACTGTTAGGAAAGTGTGAAACTGGTTGGGGTTTATTTCCTGTTTCTAATATACTGAGAAGCATGGTCTGCCCGGACTGCACTTCTCTAACAATGAGAAGTAAAATCATGCAGCTATTGTAAAAGTTGTATATATAATGTGTGTGTAAAAATGTAAAAAAAAAAGGACAAAGGGACTGCTTTGTTCTAGTTCAGTTTCTTAAAAACCACTGTATGGTACAAAATTAGAACAACATTTGGGGACAGTAGGGTAGCCACAAAGATTTTAAGATGAGATGTGTTATATTCTCTCATTTTGTATTATTTTTGGCCTAAAAAGTTCCCATAGCTCTTAAGGTCTGTCATCATTGGGGCTTTAAAAAATTCTTTTTCAATCAGAATTATAGTAAATAATCCTTAATCTCCTATGGGAAGACAAATGTATTTCTGATTGTATGTGTCAGTCAGGGTGATCTAAACACAATAGAACATGCGTCTCTCGGTGTCCAGTTTTATTTTTTGGCCCTCGAGAAAGTGTCTCATAACAGAAAATGTCTTCACTGTGAACGCTATTAGAGAATTCATTAATGGTTTTTATTTTCTAGCTTTATAGTGTTGTACGTATTATCAAAACTTTTAATTTCATATTGTTTACATCATGTGAAACCCTAAGCCTCCAACTCTTCACTGTGGCAGTCGAGAAAATGTTTTCTCACCCGTCTGATGAAACAGTGCCAACCTGAGTCCAGGTTAAGAATGTTTTAAATTTCATTCTAAGTCATTGTTCCCTTGGGACCTGAAATCCAACATCTTGTGCTGCAAACTTCAGGTGGCAATATTTTGAAAGTTTCATTGCAGAAGAGTTTAATATTACTTCCTATTTGATAAGGTTTAACTCTTCATTAATATGCTTTTGAATTAATCCAAAACACATGAGCTGAGATTGTTCTTTTATTAGAAGAAAAACGAAACATTTGTCTGTTTGAGAATATGCATTTCAGATACAAGAATTGATGCAAGTGAGATTTTTATACTTTTTAAATTACTGCCGTATATATATTTTATTTTAACTCTTTTAAAATTAGGGACAGCAAATAGTTTGTTCCTTGAGAATTAAAATTATCAACACTCCTGTGAAGCAGGAGATTGCAGCCATAGAACAAAGATCTGTTTTTCTTACCTGGAAGGTTTACAAATATTTATTATGTATATGTGGTGTGTCCTTTAAAAAGATAAAATTTGTTAAAGTTCTTTGGTTTTTGTTTTTTTGTTTTTGTTTTGTTTGAGACAGGGTCTCACTGTGCAGTCCAGGCTGGCCTTGAGCTCATGTAGCTCAGGCTGGCCTTGAACCCACAGTGATCCTCCTGCCTCAGCCTCCCAGTTACTGAGATTATAAGCATGCACCATCATGCCCAGCTAAAGATTGATAACCATGTCAATAAGAAACTTGTACAGTGAAATTATACATTAAATATATTAGAGAATATAGTTGACACAAATTGATTTTTCTTGGAGTTGAACAACTCGGTTTGACACAGTGTAAGATTTGATTGAAAGAATTGGTTTAGGCTGAAAATTAGTTAAAAAGTGATCAAGTTCTCTTAAGTATTTGTTGCTTTTTAGGGGTTGTGGTATGGCCAATTCCCAGAGCTTTTCTAGGAGATACGTTTGTAACTTCTATTGGGTCTTATAGTAAACATTCATTTGTAACCACGTTTTGAAGGTGCTGACTGGAAAACAGAAACACATGGTTATCCTCTATTGAACCTGTGATCAGAGATCACCTAAATATTTAACAACAAGCCATTCTTATCTCAAAGAATTGAATTCCCTCCTTGCCCATTAGCAAGTTCTATAAAGTGGATGTTCACTGCATGAGCATCAGGGGAATGACCTGACGAGTGGATTCATCACTAGAGACGGGAGTGGCTTTCCTCTCCAGGTGACTGAGACAGACTGCTACGCTGTGCAAGGAGATGCTTTTCCACTGGTGCTGAGAGCAGTTAGGTAGAAGACAGCCCACCCGAAGAGTAGTATGAATCCCCTGCACGATGGTTCTCAGCCTTGACTGTGCTTCAGAGTCACATTGGAATGTATTTTTTTTAATATTTATGCTTAAGTCCCATGTCCTGAGATTCTGATGTTGGTCAGGGATATGACCTGGTCACAGGGATTTAAAAAAATTTTTTTCCTGATGCTTTGAGTACACAGCAATGTTGAGAACCGTTAAACTAAAGCTCACCCAGAGTTTTCTCATCTGCAAAACAGAATTTTTGCTCCCTCCCTTCACTACCTCACAAGGATATTGAGGGTAAAGGAAAGAATACTGGGGAAGCGTTGTGCTGTGATGCAGTGTTTGTTGTGTTTTGGCTGCAGCCACGGTCAGGAAGAATGTATAATCGAATTTGCGTTGCCTTGGGAAACCGGGAGTACTTCCTTCGGTCCTCTAACGAAGCATGCAGATGTGGAAGCAAACCTTACTCTTATTCCTACTACAGTTTTCTATCATTTTTGAGTTAAGCTGTCTGAATTATCAGGTTTTACATAGGAAAGAAATTAAGGCTTAAATTCTGTAATGTTCATTGGCTCATAATTAAAACTTTTCATACAAGGAATCCTGTGGCGAATATGATTTCGTAGTTGCCATTATTTTTCCATCCTTTGGCCTCTGACTGCTAAGCCATTTATTTCCGCTGTTACTCATATAAGTATAAATGCGAGTTTGATAAAGCACCTAAAGCAAGTAGGGTTTTCCCTGTTGCATGTGTGAAATCATGGCTCAGTGAATAGAAATCTGATCTTTAGATATGATTCGACTGGAATTTCATAAATAATAAAACCTTTGATCTTCTAGAAATTATAATTAAATCTCCAAATGTTTACATAGACTAATGGCAGTACAGCATTTTACAAAATTATCTTAAGAAATGAACAGTTTAAAGAGAGTTTTACAGATTAGTGTTGAAAAGATTATTTTCCAGAAATGAAGACCACCACAACTTGGACTGTGGTAGACAGGACCACTTTGAAACCTTTATTAGGAAAGAACAGTCCATACTCAACCTAAATGTTCTCATAAAACATTCCTCCATCCCTCTAGCTGAATGCAATCTCTGTTTCCTTGAAATGTCCCTAATTTGTGTGTGTGTGTGTGTGTGTGTGTGTGTGTGTGTTTATACACACATGATTTGGGGGCGTGGGTCTGGGCCCTGTGAACACTAAGCAAGCACTCTACCACTGAGCGACATCCCTCGTCCTTTTGTATCTTACTCTGAGGCAGCTTTTCACCGAGTTATTCATGCTGGGCTCAGACTTTCTATCCTCCTGCCTCAGCCTCCTGAATAACTGGGATTACAGGTGTATACCACCATGCCCAGTTCTTAGCTTTATATTTTATCTATACTTACACTGTATGACTTTATACCTTGTGTAAAGTGAGTTATATTTATCGATTATTTATTGGTGTCTTAGCTCCCTAAGCTCGTACAGGACCTCAGGTGAACTCACCTTTGCGTCCCCATGGCTAAGCTCTTTGGAAGGAGCTCAGATATTTATGAGGAACAGAAAAGAAGTACGTAGGAAGATGAAAGCTCTTCTAAAGTTACAGGCTCTAGACAGGTAGATAAGGAAAATTCTGTCATCCAAGCAAAGCAGGAAGAAGGCCAGCCTGAAGCTAGTGAAGAAGAAATAATTACCGAGTGCGTTTCAGCCATTCCTCTTCATTCATAAAAATGGTAAACTGAGTTTTAGTTCTTGGTGTGGATTTCATATATGTTTAGATTTAAAATTAGAATTCTGTACTTTAGTTTTTTGAAATTCCCTTGTTTTGCCTTAGTTTCTTAATAAAACATTATAAAACTATAACCACCTGTGATTCCTTTTATTTTGAAAAGGAAACTTTTTATACATTAGAAAAATTGGGGTGCCTTAGCCAAAGGTGGTGATAGAATTAACCTATAAGTTCCATGGTTTTTATTAGTGGAACCCACACTTACCAGTGTTTGGAAGGGGACCTGGCCAGGGAGCCGTAACCCTCTAGGGCCCTGCTCCCTCACTGCCTTTTCCCCAGCTCACAGCTGCGGATGCAGGTGTTTGCCAGGAGTCAGAGAGGCAGGCATGCGAGTGCTGGGCTAATGAACGCGTGGCTCCTGGGATCCCAAAGCTTAAAAGAATCAGTTGATCATGTTTGCTAAAAGTTGCTTCAAGCTCTATGTGGTGGTGCATGCCTGTGACCTCGGCACCGAGGAGGCTGAGGCAGGAGGACTGACAAAAATTGGAAATTCTGGGCTACATGTAAGTTCAACGCCAGCCTGAACTACATAGTGAGACCCTATCAAATTTTGTTTGGTGGAAGGAGACCAGGGACAGCTTTCTGAGTTTGTTGTCTGAGTTTCTTTTTTGGACACCCCCCCCCCCGCAAACCAATTGCTTTTTATTTAATGTATCTGTTAGAATATTCTTGACAGCAACATGTTGTCTAAACTTAATATAGTTTGTGGAGGTAACAAGTCCCTGTGGGTTTAAGATGGACTTTCAGGTTTTATATGTAGAATTTCGTGATGAGATAGTAACTCAAGAAGTAAGACGCAGTTGTGGAGCTTCCTTAAGTCATTCTGTTGACCATGTTTAATTTCTGATTCTTTTAAAATAAAACAGTTGCCAGGTGTGATAGTGTAGGCCTCTAATCCCAGCACTCAGGAGGCTGAGGTAGGAGGATCCTTGTGAGTTCAGGACTAGCCTGGGCTACAAAGTGAGCTCAAGGCCAGCCTGAACTGCATAGCAAGACCCTGTCTCAAAAAGATTAAAAAAAAAAAAGGGAAGTCAAGTGCTATTTTCGGTGTAACAGTGAGACAGACTATGTTTCTGCTCCCTTCTTTCCTCTGTACTGTAAAGGAGGATGTGTAACTGAGGTAATGGGAATGGTGTTGAGTTCCTGTGTCCCCTTGAGAAAGTCTCCCCAGCATAATTTACTCAGGGGCTAGGGATATAGCTCAGTGGCATAAGTGCCTGCCTGGCAAGTGCAAGGTCCTGAATTTGATCCCCGGTAATGAAAAAAAAAAAAAAAAAAAAATTTACTCAACCACCGATGTCCACATTCGATTAATTAGAGGCATATTATGATGAGAAAGGCCATATATCTTTATTTTAATATAACTGATCCTCAGCTGGTATTCTGTTCACCCATGCCTCTTTGTAACCTTTGACCTTTAAAAAAAAGCATACTTTGAGTGTCTTCCATGACACCTCTCCCCCTTCAGCAGTACGAAAGGCGACATCATTTATGACCAAGTTTCCCAGGGCAGTAGCAGGCCAGGGCAGTAGCAGGCCAGGGCAGTTGGCCTCTTGCTGGAAGGCACAGTGGCAGCAGAGACCGACTCATTCCACGTTTCTGGAAGCAGTCGAATGGAGCCGCACACCCAGCCCTGCGCTAGGGACTAAGATGAAGGGCTGTGCACTGAGCTGCATCCCAGGCCTTTTTAAAATTTTTTTTTCTTCCTTTGAGTCTCCCTAAATTGTTAAATTGCTCAGGGCAGGCTTGAACTCCCAGTCCTCCTGCCTTAACTTCTCAAAGTGCTGGGCTTACAGGCAGGCACCACCCTGCCCAGCTTGCACCCACCCTTTTCCACGCAGTTCATGGGGATGGTGAATTAAGTGCCTGTGGAATCACATGGAACTCTTAGTGACTCCCTAGGCCATGCTGGATTTTATGTGCTGTGGTTGAGCCACAGCTTCTGAAATTGCAAAAGAATGAAAAGACCAGAAAAGGTAATTCACAGCGCATTAAATATTTTCTAGCACCCATGATGTACCAGGCTCTTGCCAGGTATGAGAGATACACAGAAGATTTGAAAACAAAAACAGAAAACTAAAGCCACAAACATAGTCTGTGATGAAGCTGTCCAAATGTGGACAGAGAGACCACCATGGGCAGTGGAATAGATCCTATAATGGAATCATGGGATGCAGTGAGGCCTAGGAGGGTTGGTGTTGACAGTCTGAGGTGATGTCTGGGGGTGTGTGGTTTTAGAGGATGAGTTGGCGCCATCCAAAGGGCGTAAACCCAAGTGGCAGGTGCTGGGATATGGGCACGTAAGGAGGTCCACTGTATCTGGAAATGGTGCACACTGGCTCGGTGGGGGCACGACACAGGCGTGGAAACTGAGGCTAGATCAAAACTGTTGCATGAAGGAGTCAGGGTTTACCCGCTGTGGGAAGAAGAACATTTCACCTGGTTAACACAGGAGAAGGTCTGAACATAGAATTCCTTTGCCACCCTATCCTTGAGCACTTTGCCTCCAGGCTGGGACCCTCCACTCCAGTTGCCCCCAAAACAGCCCACAGTAAACCCTGAGCCCTCCAGGAAAGAGTCCTGTGAGGAATGTGGCCATTATGCATGTGAGAGAGTGCGACACATTAACAGTGCCATTGCTCTTCATTTTAATGCTCAAAACAAGCAGCCAGCAATCAGCTTGTGAAAGTTTCGAGATCAGCCAAACAAAAAGCAGATCTCTGAAATTGCTGGCTTTCTCCCCCCTCCCCCTTTCTTCAGCACTGTGACAGAAGTCAGGGCCTTGGGCGTGCCAGGCAGGCACTACCTCTGATACCTACCCTAGCACTTCAGCCTCTCTTACAGAAGAGAACAGAAGGAGGAAGCAAGGAGTATCACTTCCAGAAGATCTGAGCTGTCTAACCTTGTTCTTGACTTAGCGCAAACTCCTGCCAAAAGGCCGGTCCTGACTCCTGGGAGATGCCAGGCCCCTCCCTGGCTGGCCTCCTGCAATCCCTGCCTCACCAGAGTTGCCCTGTTCTTTAATTGATGAGCATTTGAGTTATTCCCAAAGTTTTATTATTGCAAAGCTGGAATGAGTGGGGTACAGAGGAACATATCTGCAATCTCAGCTACTTGAGAGGCTAAGGCAGGAATGATACAGGAGAAAGAAATTCCCAACCTGAAAGATACCTGGGATGAGTTTGTGCTCTATAAAATCAAGGAATGAATTTTAGGAACAATGGAGCTTAAGAGCAGAATATATTTATCAAAGGAAAGAAAGCTTCTGTCCAAGACAGGGAGAGAAGAGGGGCCCGAGTGGATTGCCAAGGACCTTGCACATCCTGGGGAGTTTACAGAACAAAACCAGAAGGTGAGGTGGGCCCAGGGTAGGGGAGAAATGGGAAATTATAAGGTGGGCATGAGATGGGACAAAATCATGGTCAGCCAATAAGATTATAAGTATGATTGTTCAGGTAAAATTCATTAAATTGGGATCAAATGGGGAAGTGAGTCACATAGCAAGCGGACACAAATACAGAACAGCCCCCTGTAGGGGGCGGGGCTAGTGACTCTTTTTGGCTTTTTTAAGGTGATTCCTCCATATTTAGAATATCAATCCCTGATGTCCATCCATAGGGAGCTATGTGGGCTCATCTGTTTTTTTTTTTTTTTTTTTTTTGTCTTTTTGAGACAGGGTCTCGCTATGCAGTTCAGGCTGGCCTTGAGCTTACTTTGTAGCCCAGACTGGTCTGGAACTCACAATGATCCTCCTGCCTCAGCCTCCCGAGCAGAGGTAGGATTACAGTCATGTGCCACCACACCCGGCTTTGTTCAATCTTTTGTGCTGAGGTCTGGTCCACAGTGGAAGTGACCATCTCTCCCTTTGCAACATATCCCATCTTCTGCACTGGCTCCTTCGAAAGCCTGGCCCTGTCTGACTGCCAAAAACATTTTTATCAAATTCAGCTGCTTATAACAGGAGGATCACAAGTTTGTGCCCAGGCTGGGTAACTCAGTGAGATGCTGTCACAAAACAAAACAAAACAAAACAAATCACAAACCAGCTGATGATGTAGCACAGTGCCAAGGCCTTAGGTTCATCCCTAGTACCAAAGAAAGGAAGGACAAAGGAGGGGAAGAGAGAGAGAAAGGCAAGGGCCAGGGATATAGCTCAGTGGTATAAGCGCCTGCCTGGCAAGTGAGTTTGATTCCTATTCCTGATAGCGAGAGAGAGAGAGAGAGAGAGAGGGAGACAGAGAGCCAGAGAGACAGAGACAGAGAGAGAAAGGGAGAAACAAGCAAAGAAAAAGAAAAGGCTGAAATGAATCCTATACCTAGACACTACAGTCTGTATAATGTTACTAGAAGTAGTGTTCCGTTCTTGGGTTATAAGTAATATTCATCCTCATCTTTGTTAGATATTGCTTAATTTGGACCAATTTGCTCCCACTAGCACTACTTCTGTTTGTCAAACAAGGGACAAGACCCACAGATAACAGGTGGCATGGCCAGATGTGGTGGCACATGCCTGTTAATCCCAGCAATTGGGAGGCTGAGGCAGGATTGCTGTGAGTTAGAGACTAGCCTGGGGGCTGGGGATATAGCTCAGTGGAATAAGCACCTGCCTAGCAAGCGCAGGGTCCTGAGTTCGATCCCCAGTACCGCCAAAAAAACAAAAACAAAAACAAAAACGAGACTAGCCTGGGCTACATAGTGAGTTCAAGGCCAGCCTGGACTACACAGGGAGACCCCGTCTCAGAGAAAGAGAGAGACAGACAGAGAGACTGAGACAGAGACAGAGAAAGGGAAAGAAGAGAAAAGAAAAGAAAAAAGACTCAACAACTATGAAACAAACCCAGCACGGCCACACACCCACCACTCCCCAGGAGTGGGCCTCAGCCAGGTACATGTGGACGCGGCCTGTGTTGTGCACACAAGGGGCCACCGATTCCCCGTTCCTCCTGCATTTGCAAAGGGACATGCAGGGACCAGAGACCATAGGACTGCAACTGGCTGTGCATTTACAGTTTTAACCTTCCTGGCATGAGAAATACATTAGAAACAACCCAAGAATCTAGAGAGATTACACATCGGAGTCTCAAGACCTCCCTGAAAGCCTTGTACTTGCAGCCATCTGACACGAGGGCTTGTCTGTATGTCACGTCTCTAGCTGTGGTGGCCTCTTAAACAGGGCTCCGGCCTAGGGCACTCGTTAGTTGACAGCACTGTGACAAGTTTGCATCAAGGGGTGTGACAGCACAAAAGGTATTTGGGGGCTTGTCCGTATCTGTAACTCAAAGGGAAAATGGTGTTTACATTTCTAAAAATATAGGTCTTTAGGCCAGGAATGGTCGTACACTCCTACAATCCCAGCACTTGCGAGGCTGAGGCAAGAGGATGTCTAAAACCCCATCCGGGACCCCATCACCCACAGCAACACCTGGGAGACTAAAAATAGTCCTTTTAGTGCAGATAGAGACCAGGTTAAAGGTAGCTTTAGGTTGGATAGCCAAGGGTTTGGTAGATCAAGCCACAAGTATCATAGAAAGAGCTTAATAGGTGGACCGTATCTATTTATAGGACACTGTCAACAGTTGATGTCCCCAAAAGAGAAGCAGAGTGAAGCCTGGCATGCCCCAATTATTCTTCCCAAATGTACTATTTAGAGTCGCTCTGTTCTCCAAGGAACAGATGGTACAGGGACAGAGAGAAAGAAAGAAGCTATCACCCCAATAAAGCTCCCTTCAAACAGACAGAAATCTTAAGAACAGAAAAGGATATTTTTCTTAGAGGCACTTACATTGTTTTCAGTTTTTTTAAATTGAGGATAGAATTTATTTCCTATTATATTTTAATTGGTTGTTAGGTGTAGCAATTTGAGAACACCTTGTGAGGTACATACTGGTATTAGTCTTATATTATTTTGTATTTTTGAGACAGGATCTTGCTATGGAGTTCAGGCTGGCCTTGAACTCACTATATAGTCAAGGCTGGCCTTAAACTTGAGGCAGTCCTCCTGCCTCAGCCTCCCAAGTGCTGGGATCACAGGCATGCACCACCACACATGGCTCAATTGTTCTTGTTTGAGATGAGGCAACTGAGATAATGCAGAGGCTAAGTAACTTGTTCAAGGTCACAGGCCTGGACAGTGGTATGACAGAGACCACACTGAGGCAGTGCTAAGCAGCCTTTAGAGTTAAACAACTGGCTTTCTATATTAACTTATCAAGGTCCAAGGCCTAAGTGACTTGCCTGATGAGCCAGCAGCACAACTCTATACACTAACAGTCACAGAAGAGACCCGTAGTGGCCTGTGACACTGTGATGTCTCTGAAGGCAAGATAACACCACAATTAAGGACACCAAATCTCATTCAGGGTTCCAGGGCAATAACTGCCAATCTTAGAGATAAAACAGTTTTCTCAGTGAGCAAAGATTTACTGCTTAGAATGTCTCTGTTCTATATTCACAAGGTCTTGCTCAGTATCACCCCTTTGCCTCAGCTGTTCCTTGTACTTCTCTGTGTGCCCCCGATAGAATATTCCCAATAACAGTGGCAATTTTGGAGAAGCTGGGATCTTAGGTGTAAGAACTCTGACCTTCCTAGACCCCCATATACCATAATACTTTTGGCTATTGTCTTTTTTCCTCTGTACAGTTGCCCAGAAGATCAGGAACTTGGCCAGCTCCTGATAATTGGTGCTCTGAACTGGGGCTATTACTACTACTACTAAAGCTGGATGAATAGGGACCACCCAGAGTGGAAAGAAGCTGAGAGACAGAGAAGGACTTTGCAGAATGAATTTCAGAGATGTCAATGAGGGAGTGGCAAGGTAAAATACCATGGCAAATAGCCATTCTTATACAGGAATAAAACATGGGACAGAACATGTCAGATTGAGGAGCAGAGATATATTCAGCGGGTCTGAAGCTCATGAAAACACTCAGGATTTCACCTGCAGACTAAAAATTTATCAAAAATGCTACTGGAAGTAACCAAATGTAACCCATGGTTTGCTCAGGCAGGCACTTGGATACAGATAATTGGGAACAAGTTGGAGAAAATCATAAAAAGGCACATGGCAGAGAAATAGTTTCCCCTGAGACCTTTTCAGAATTTAGTTGGATCAGTCTTAAATCCACTACAGAGGTCACTGCCAAAAGCCGCTGCCTCAGGAACAGAGAAAGTAAAAATCTACACAGCAAGGCTCCTGCCCCCAAGTCAGGAAAAACCATTGCCACCCCCAGAGGTGTTTGGGGAAAAACAGGCTCAACCTGAAAGGCTGGGGGGTGGGGAGGGGAGCCCTCTGCTCCATGCTCCACTCTATCTAGACTTGAGCTGGAAAAGCCTGATTTAAATCTGAAAGGAATAACTACCTTGCTTGATGGTGATTGCCAGAATGAAATTCAAGTTTTTGCACGTTTTATGGACATTGGGGTTTTTGAACAAGAAGAATACGTGGGACAGTTGATTTCCTTACCAACAGACAAGCCTTCTTCAGTGAAATATTCACAATCCCCAGGAGAATAGCACTCCTAAAGCAAGACTGCAAAAAGGGAAACTTATTTTAAACAGGAAGTGACCAAAACCAGACCTATGTGTTTTATAAAGATTACTGGGAAGCCAGGTGTGGTGGCACACCCTTGTAATCCCAGCACTCAGGAGGCTGAGGCAGGAGGATCTCTGCGATTTTGAGGCCAGCCTGGGCTACAAAGTGAGCTTGAGGCCAGCCTGAACTGCAGAGGGAGACCCTGTCTCAAAAAGACTAAAAAAAAAAAAAAAATAGGTAAGATCTACCCGACTTTTAAAGCTTCAGATATTTTCACTCAGCTCCTTAAAGAAGTCTTGCTTCAAAGAAGTATATAATCTCTCCCCAGATAAACATGTGCTATATGCAGCTCTTGTACAAGTCCAGATTTTTCTTCATGTATAATTTTAGCTGAGGGGTGAGGGCACAGATGTAGGCACAGAGGTGTCCATTCTTGCATCAAAACAATGGCTGTGGGCCCGGGGTGTAGCTCAGCGGCCTAAGCTCTTGCCTTGCAAGCCTGAGGTCATGAGTTTGATTCCTGGTACAAAAAAAAAAAAAAAAAAAGGCTGGCCACATGGCCCCTTATAAAGGCCCCTACATCCTTGGCAGGGTTGGGGTGCCCTCAACATGTGCTACAAAGTGCCTCAACCTTGCCTTGCGAAGGGCTGAACCAACAAAGGGGTTTTTTTCCACCTTACATGGCACCTAGTCCGGTTAATTTATGGGGAAGAGACTTATTACAGAAGTGGGATTTAATTGACTAGTAATTCTGATTCTAAAACTGAACAAATGATGACTGAAATGGGATTTCAAACAGGTAATAGAGAGCCCCAGGACTTTCTGCACAAAGATCTGAAATTACTGCTATCCTGATTGGTATTCAGCAATTTAGCCATGAAGCTATTAATAGAATTAGTGACTCTGCTTATGCCATCTATGTTACTCATTGGCTCGAGAGCGCCATCTTGCAGACAACTTGAGATCCGCCTCTGCTCCATCTGTTTCTCAGACTTCCAAAAGGCAACGCAAACTCGAACAGCTCCTTTGTATATTGGTCATATACGATCCCACTCCGATTTACCCGAATTTTTAACATATGGAAACCAACACGCTGATTCCTCACTCACTGTTATTGTACCATTTGATGCAGCTAGACAACCTCATTCTTACCGCCATCAAAATAGTAAGCCTTTAACGAAAGAATTCCAACTGTCTAGGTCACAAGCAAGAAAAATTGTCATGTATCGCCCTAGTTGTCAGAAATTCACTAGGGGGGGCTAGCGATATAGCTCAGTGCTATAAGCACCTGCCTGGCAAGCCCGAGGTCCTGAGTTCAATCTCCAGTTCCACACACACAAAAAGAAATTCACCAGGCCCATGCCACCAGAGGGCAGTAATCCTAGAGGCTTAAACATGACATTTGGTAAGTGAATGTTACACATTTTTCTCCTTTTGGTAAATTACAATACATTCATGTAGCTGGGCATGGTGGCTCACACCTGTAATCCCAGTACTCAGAGGGTAGAGGCAGGAGGATCCCTGGGAGTTCTAGACCAACCTGGGCTATAAAGTGAGTTCAAGGCCAGCCTGCACTGCATAGAGAAACCCTAGCTCAAAAAGACAAGAAAAAAAAAATTCATATATCTATTGGTATTTACTCTCACGTGATTCACACACCACCTGTCCCACAGGATCAAAAACTGACCATGTTCAACAACATTGTTTGTAAGCATTTGCTTCTATGCGTATCCCATATGCCATCAAAACTGACAGTGGAGCGGGGCGTGGTGGTGCACGCCTGTAATCCCAGCACCCGGGACGCTGAGGCAGGAAGATCATTGGATCGTTGCAGGTGCAAGGCCAGCCTGGGCTACAAAGTGAGTTTAAGGCCAGTGAGAACCTGTCTCAAAAAAAAAAAACCCAAAAAACAACAAAATACAAAAAGCAAAAAACTGACAATGGGCCCGCATATGTTAGGAAACCATTACAATCCTTTGTTCAGTTGTAGCATATTAAACATACACAGGTACACCCTACCATTCACAAGGAGGAACCTAGATACCACCACAGGCACAGCTTGACCTTGCTTGTTTTTTAATCCAGCCACAGAAGATAAACGCCTGTGGAACTCGCTGCGGAACTCACTGGTCTGCGTTCCATGACAATGCCCTGCCTCGGGCTCAAGCTCTTTGGAAAGACATCAACACAGGTAAATGGGAAGGACCAGCATGGCTAATGACATGGGACAAGGCTATGTGTCCGTCTTGACAGACAATGGAGCAGCAAGGTGGCTACCATCCAGGAATGTGAGTCCTTGGCAGGAGGCACGGCCAATGGAGGAGCCAGTGCCACCCGACTGGTCCACCAACTTGGGCCTTCAAGTGAGTGACCCTGTCCAACAAGCCTCGTCCTCAGAGACCTGCCAAAAGGCTGGGGGATGTACAACCAGTTTACCTGAGAGATGAGGAAGAAGGACCAGTGATACACTGGTCTTGCTTTGCAGTTCAGGCTGCCCTAGACTCATTTTGTAGCCCAGGGTGGTCTCAAACTTACAATAATCCCCCTGCCTTAGCCTCCCAAGTGCTGGGATTACAGACACGTGCCACCAGGCCCGGCTTCTGGTTGTTTGGTTTTTCGCCTCACTGTAATTCCTGCCTAGTCACTATGGCAACCAGCCAATATGGCGCATGTGTTGTGCTCAGCCAGTATGGTGCCAAGTCAATATTGCACTGACCTCGAGAGGTCAAAGCCAATATGGCGCGGGTCTTTAAAGGTCATATGCTAAGCGCCATCCTTCTTCCCCTGAGTCAAATTACAGCTTCCTACTTCCCTTTTTGTAATATCCTGTTTTCCTTTCCCACACTCCCGCCCAATCCTGGTCCGCCATGTCAGGCGGTCGGCCTCCTGATCCCCGCCTCCCGCTTGGGCCTATTTAACCCGGGATCCCACGACACGCCCTCGGAAGTTCCACGTTGCCTTTCTTTCCCCTACTGTGGTCTTCTCCCCGCCCACAGTAAAGGCATATTTTATATTTTTGCTTCTCCGCGCTGGAAAAAACCTGTCAGTTGTTATCAATTTGGGATCTACACCTACCCCAGGGAGATGATAGTTGTATAGAAACCAAAGCTACCCATCTGCTCTCTAATTAATCTTCAAAAAACATAAGATATTTTCTTGCTTTGCACCACCTGCCAGGCTGAGATGGGTACAAAAGGAAGAATAGGACAATATGAGTTTATTGATTGGAGCCCATAAGAAGAATTTATTGGCAAAACAAGATAAAAACCCATGGAAGATCCTGAAATGGACATACATAGATAACGTTACTAGTCAATCTTTCCCTGTACAACTAATAAGCAGTCTATGGACCAGCTCGGGACTCGGCACCCCCTTGCCACAGATGATTCATAATAGACAAGCAGGACCTGTACAAAAATCTTTTTTGGAAATTGCCCCTACTCTTCATGGAGAGGGGTATGTGGACCAGCACAGACACAGCCTCTGATGGGGTTAAGGAAGTTACTGTGTTGGAACATTATAAAACTGTCTAAATTTCCATTTGCATGTATAATCCTTTTGTGTTCCCGTATGGTACTGTGTCTTGGAATGCTAACTCTTTTGAATGCTTAAATTGTACCTTGAGCCACTATATAAAGCCAGGACCCAAGGCCAGGGATATAGTTCAGCAGCACTATGCCTGTCTGGCAAGCTGGAGGTCTTGAGTTTGATTCCTGGTACCGCCCTCCCCCCAAAAAACCAGGGTTTATGGACAGATATTGTTGATAATGGGCCACATGCCAGGAGTTTGGGTCCCAGTTAACCTTACCAAAACATGGTCCTACTTTCTGGCATCACATTTGTTTCATATATTTGTAGAACATCTGACACACAACAAAGAAAATGCTTTGCTTAATTACTGTAGGAATTGTCTCCTGGTTTTCCTAATTTCCAGTGTAGTAGTCTCCTCAGTGGCCTTTGCACATTCTGTACAAATGGCTAATTTCATAGATAATTGGACAAAGACTGCTGATGAAGCATGGAAAATCCACTACGACATACATGCCAAATACAAACACAACTTAGCATACTTGAAAGGACCGGGACATAAATGGGAGACCAAATAGAAAACTTACAATTGTTACAATGATTAAAGTGTCATTACAAGGCTACTCACTTCTGCGTAACGCCTTTGCCTTATAAGTCTATGCACCCTTGGGAGCATATAAAAAACATGTACAAGAAGCCACCCACCAGAGTGTTACCACCAAGGCCCTCCAAAAGGATTGTCCATGTCCCCAAATATTGATGAACAAATTCACTACTGGGACAAGTATTCCAATCCTTGGATCAAATTAAACCTGTTCAATTATTTGAAGGCATACTTTTGGCTTTATGTGGGTCTACAGGGAGCAATCTGTGTATTTCTCTTTGTTCTATTCATAGTCTGTCGTAGAGGAGCCAGAACCGACAGACATCTAGAAGCCATACAGCCACAGCTTACCTTGACTCAACTTCTGCTACAAAATACAGAAAAGAGGAACTGACAGAGACCACACTGAGGCAGCACTGAGCAGGCTTTAGAATTAATCAACATGCCTGTAATCCCAGCACTCGAGAGGCTGAGGCAGGAGGATCGTTGTGAGACCAGCCTGGGCTACAAGGTGAGCTCAAGACCAGCCTGAACTGCATAGTGAGACCTGTCTCAAACAAGACAAAAAAAAATTAATCAACTGGCTTTCTATATTAAATTATCAGTCTGTCCAAGGCCTAAGTGAATTGCCTGATGAGTCAGCAGCTGGCGTGCAGAAACACAACTCTCCATGCCAACAGTCAGAAGAGACCTGTAGTGGCCTGTGACATTGTGATGTCTCTGAAGGCACGATAACAACACAACTGAGGGCACCAAATGCCATTCAGAGTTCCAGGGCAATAACCACCAACCTTAGAGATAAAACAGTTTTGTCAGGGAACAAAGATTTACAGCTTGGAATGTCTTTGCTCCATGTTCACAAGGCCTTGCTCACATGTTTTGCCTCAAATGTTCCTTGTACTTCACTGCATGCCCCCCATATGATATTCCCAATAAATAGTGGCCATTTTGGAGAATTCAGGGTATTAAGCATAAGAGCTCTGACCTTCCTGGACCCTCATATACCATATTTTTTTGGTCTATTATCTTTTATCCTTCACTGTACACTTGCCCAGAAGATCAGGAGACTGGCCAGCTCCCAACAATAGTGGACCCTAGCAGCAATGCCACTGTTCTAAATCCTCACAATGAACTTTTGACACAAATGCATAATATCCATCCTGCACATGACCCACATCTATTTACCCACTATCTTTTTTTTTTTTTTTGTCTTTTTGAGACAGGGTCTCACTATGCAGTTCAGGCTGGCATTGAGCTCACTTTGTAGCCCAGGCTGGCTTCAAACTCTCGAGGATCCTCCTGCCTCAACCTCCCGAGTGCTGGGATTACAGGCATGTACCACCATGGCCAGCATTTAAAAAAAATTTCCATTCAAGTTCTCAGTGTAATTCTAGAGCTAAAATGTTATTACACATTAGCAGTAAATCAGACAATACACACTAATACATCATTGACCCTGAAAATATTACTCAAAATACAAAGATAGGAACAGGGCCAGAATATAGCTCAGTGGCACAAGCACCTGCCTGGCAAGCACAAGGTCCTGAGTTCAACCCCTGGTGCTGCAAAAAAAAAAAAAAGGATAGGAACCAATTTTGTGCCCCCAAAGCCCTCATCTTCCCTGTCTGGCAGTACCTCTAATTATTGGTAGGATTAGTACATAAATATTGCCCTACTATTTATACCTGTCAGACTTTTTTATGGAAAGCTTTTTAACATGAAATCATAGGTACATAATCATCTTTCTCTGAGCCATAGGATGCAATAGAATCTGCATGCTGCCCCAGTAAAAGAGTGTCAGGTCATTAGACTTATAACGGCCTTCTGCGGTGTGCCCTTTCAAAATAAGGAGATGAAAAAGCAAAACAAAACAAAAAAATGTGATTTATCCATTTTTAATGTCCTGCTTCTTAGCATATATTCAATACACACAGGGAAGAAAAAACAGTTAAAAGTACTAATACTTAGGCAAAATTCAGGTATTTTTCAGGTCTCAGAGTAATTCCAGAGCTAAAGTAGTAACAATCAACTTCAGACTCAGAATACAGGCTATGTCATCACTGACCCAAAAATTACCACCTGCATGTGTTGCTTGTCCTTTCAGTCAGTTAAATAAATACCATAAAGTACAAAAGCTTACCAAATAAGTTAACATGTGGTACAATGCATATGAAAGGAATTTTTTTTAAGTCTGGCTAACCTAAATGTGCAGACAGATTCTTGCTTATCCAAAATCAGAGCCAGGCATGGTGGTGCACACCTGTAATCCCATCACTTGGGAGGCTGAGGCAGGAGGATCATTGTGAGTTCGAGGCCAGGCTGGGCTACAAAGTGAGCTCAAGGCCAGCCTGAACGGCATAGGAGACTTTGTCTCAAAAAGACAACCCCCCCCAAAAAAAACCAATATCAGGTTCCAGGGAACCTTCTGTGCTCCCCGCTAAGTTATTCCACATACCAGTAAGCAGTCCTATTAGCTCCCAGGTTCACCTCTAACCAGAGGCTCTATATTTGCAACTAGTCCCCAGGTGCTAAGGGTGCTGCTTTGGCTTTCATGTACCTATGTCTTTGTGATTATTAAGAGTGCACTCTAGCCGGGCATGGTGGTGCACACCTGTAATCCCAGCACTCGGGAGGCTGAAGCAGGACTGTTGCAAGTTCAAGACCAGCCTGGGCTACAAAGTGAGCTCAAGGCCAGTCTGAACTGCATAGCAAGACCCTGTCTCAAAAAGACAAAAAAAAAAAAAAAAGAGTGCACTGTAGACCCTGGCTTTTTTATCTTTTTGAGACAGGGTTTTGCTATCCAGTTCAGGCTGACATGGAATTCACTTTGTATTTCAGGTTGGCCTTGAACTCACAGTGATCCTGCCTTAGCCTCCTGAGTGCTGGGATTACAGGAGTGCGCTACCATACCCTGCCTGAAATTTACTTTAAAGTGTACAATTGGGGTTAGGGATATAGTTTAGTGGCACAAGCATCTGCCTGCTACTCATGAGGTCCTGAGTTTGATTCCTGGTACCAAAAAAAAGTGTACAATTAAGCTGGGTGTGCTGGCACACTCTGGAGGCAGGAGGATTGCTGTGAGTTGGGATTCAGTGTGGGCTATATAGTAAATTCAAGGCCAGCCTGAACTACATAGCAAGACCCTGTCTCAAAAAAACAAACCAAGTTTACAATTTAATGATTTTTAGTATATTCACGAAATGAAGCTGAGCATGGTGGCGCACGCCTGTAATCCCAGCACTGGGGAGGCTGAGGCAGGAGGATTGTTGTGAGTTCGAGGCCAGCCTAGGCTACAAAGGGAGCTCAATGCCAGCCTGAACTGTATAGCAAGATCCTGTCTCAAAAAGACAACAAACAAACAAACAATGATATAACCATCACCCTTGTGTAACCGTGGCTGGTATAATCACAGCCAAAAGGAACCTTGTGGCCATTTGCAATTGTTCCCCTTTTTTCCTTCTCTATGCCCTGTCAACCACCAACCTGCTTTCTGAATGAAAACATTTGCTATTCTAAATATTTCATGTAAATGAAGCCACACCCTATGTGACATTTTGAGCCTGGTTTCTTTCAGTAAGCCTCACTTTCCAAGGTCTATCCACATTGTAGTGCGTGTCAACACCAGCCATGGCGGTACAAGCCTGTAATCTCAGGATTTGGGAGGCTGAGGCAGGAGGATTTCCATGAAATTTGAGGCCCCCCTGGGCTACACAGTGAGTTTAAGGTCAGTCTAAACTGTAGCGGAAAATACCTACCCCTGCCAGTGTATTTTAGTTTCTGCTGGTTTCCCAGGTAACCTCTAGTTTATTTTAGTTCCTATTATAGTTCCTGCTATTACATCTTTTAGAAATGTCTGGTTACTCTGATGCATATTGTAAGAACCAAGTAAAACAGCCAAGTGTTTTGCTTTTACATTTCCCACTTATAGACCCTAGAAGAACACTAGCCCATCACTGCTATGGGCCTGACAGGCTTTAAAGGTCAGTGCCCATCGACATGAAATAAATCTGCTTCCAAATCCTGGGTGACATTTTGGTGTTTCTGTTTGCCGTTGCATCTGGTGCACTGGCCAGAAAGACCCACCATGCTGACCTCTTTGGTCTCTGGTCGTGGCCTTTGAGGATCGAGCAGGGACTTCTCCAGGTCCCGATGGGAAGATGCGCCCTTGAAATTTCTCAAGGCCCCTCAGAGGTCTGGAGGAGCATTCCTGGCTCATTTGACCGGCTCACATTGGACCCAAAGGGAGGAGGACGCAGTCTGCTTGCCTGCCTCATTCCAGTCAGACCCTGGGGGCACCAGTTTCAGTCTGTGCCTGCTCAGTTTGAGCAGAAGAAAAGCTTAATCATCTCTCTTTAGTTAGGCCTCCCTGCGGTTTGAAAAGGAAATTTTTTTTTTGGTCTTTTTGAGACAGGTAGCTCAGGCTGGTCTCGAACTCACAATGATCCCCATGCTTCAGCTTCCTGAGTGCTGGGATTACAGGCTTGTGCCACCACACCAGGCTCAAACAGGAAGTATTTAAACCTCTAAATGCCTGTTAGAAGATTATATGAATACATGTGACAGATGGTAAAAGCAGTAAACCATTCTGTCTGTGCTCCACGGTAAGAAGGAATTTCTTGTCAAGCTGCAAAGTTTGATTAGGTCCCAGCCTGACATTGCATGAACGCCTCTAAGAAGGATAAAGCGAAAAACCTACCAACACTTCTCCATAGTCCAGACGGTCCCAGTGTTGCCAAGGCAAGCAGCCAGGCGATCATGCACATGATCTCTCCCTGAGCGGCACCCACCCTTTGTCTGTCATGCCATCGTTCAAGGGTGCACCACACACACATAGGAAGTCAGCAAGGGGAACTAATTAGTCCAAACCCACAGTCCCTGATTGCAGGCCCAAGAATCTTAGATTTTTACAACTTTTTTTTTTTTTGGCGGTACTGGGGATCAAACTCAGGCCCCTGTGCTTGCTAGGCAGGCGCTTATTCCACTGAGCTATATCCCCAGCCCCCAAGAATTTTAGAAAGGGAAAAAAAAAGAATTTTAAAAAGAGATTTTCTGGTGATTACAAAGTTAAAATAAAAAGTTGGGCATGGTGGCACATTCGTGTAACCCCAGCACTTGGGAGGCTGAGGCAGGAGGATGGTCGAGAGTTCAAAACCAGCCTGGGCTACAAAGTGAGCTCAAGGCCAGCCTGAACCACATAGTGAGACTGTGTCTCAAAAAGACAAAAAAAAAAAAAAAAAAAGTTAAAATAAAACCAAACGGCTGCCCCTTGAGTCTGAATAAGACCTAAGAATTCTACCTTGGCCAGACATGGTGGCGCACACCTATGATCCCAGCACTTGGGAGGCTGACACAGTAGGATGGCCATGAGTTCGAGGCCAGCCTGAGCTGCATAACGGAGTTCAAGACTAGCCTGATACCCTGTCTCAAAAAATGTAGTTTAAAAAGAGAGCTAGGTGTGCTGGCACACACCTGTAATCCCAGCAACTCAGAAGGGTGAGTCAGGAGGATCTTTGGTAGTTCAAGACCAGCCTGGGCTAAAAAGTGAGCTCAAGACCAGCCTGAACTGCATAGCGAGACCCTGTCTCAAAAAGACCAAAAAAAGAGAAAGAATTCTACCTTAGCAGATGCCACTGCAGCTCTCACTGGCCAGCTCCCCAGCCAGCAAAAAAAAAAAAAAAAAAAGAAAGAAAGCAAAAAGAGAAAAGGAACCAAAGCCAGTCAAGCACTTCTCAAAGGTGTGGGATGGGGGGAGCCCATCAATATGTCAAAAGTTACTACTGTTACCCAGAAGCCTGATAAAAGCCCTTCAGACTCTTATAACAAACTCTGGGAAGCGTGCAGGGTCTATACCCCTTTGACCTAAGGTCCCTAAAAATTCACAGGTGATAAATACAGCCTTCATTACCCAAAATTCACCTGATAACCACAAAAAATACAGTCTAATAATCCAGTCTCTGTTGGCCAAAGACAATATGTGAGTTATAAGGGCATGGACACTAAAAAATAAATGCCCCTTCAAATTAAAAAATAAAAACTCTCAAAAGCTTCAACATGAATCAGATGACAACCCTCTCACTGGTCTGGTGGGATCAAACTAGGCCAGACAGGGCTCATGTCTTCAGCTGGGTTACAGGGAGCCTACAGCCCACATCCATATGGGGGGGCCAACCTACAACTTTCCTGGAAGACAGCCAAGCTATTGCCCCTCTATCAAAAAGTTACTATCACCAGGGCAACTGGAACGCTTGCCTCTTGCCCCTTCTGCCAGGCACAAACTTGCATCTTGAAAGGATGCCAGAACACCATACACTGCTTCTAGGAACAGTCATCCTCTCCAAGTTAAAGGAACCAAGCCAGTGAGCCTCACCGGCACTAAACTGTACCCCACAACACAAGAGGCTCAGCTAAGAATTCAACTATACCCCCAGAAGTTTCAGAACTGTGAAATACTCATGGATTGTCAAACTGCTGAAATACACCTCTTGTCTTGGTTACTTTTCTCTCATTGCTGAGACAATATCCAACACCGCAAATGAAGGAAGAAAAGGTTTATTTAGCTCACAGTTTGTGGAAGCATCAGTCCATACTCGGCTGGCTCCAAGGCCAGGTGGCATTGCGTGGGGCAACAGTTCGAGGCAGCAGGAGACAGCAAAAGCAGCAAGAGCAGAAGCCTCTTTTCCTGCCTCATATTGTGAGCAGGCTACCCCACCCCCTGGGCGGGTGCAGCATTCACACCGTCTCCATGCCCTCCTCTTGCACAAAATGAGGCAGTTTACAAAGTAAGATCCCTGGCTCCCTGGTGAGTCACTTTATGGACCTACTAAACTTCTCAAGTTGACACAGTCTATCAAACATTACTCCTCTCCTGCCTCTAAAGCCAGTTCAAGTCCTCCAGGCTGTCAATGCTATAGTTGCCCTCCATCCCAAATACGTGTATATTGCCTCAGTCTTCAGCCACCTACAGCCTACTGGTATACCAGCTTAAACCTAAGGAACATCTGCTAACCTCGGCTGGCTCCTGACAGGCAGCCCTTCTTCGCCTTTAATAAAAGACCACAGTTCTAAATTCAAAAGGCAACCTATCTGGACTCAACGTCCCAAGGATTCAAACACTTGTTTACCCTCTTTGGAAAAGCCCACAGAGCTAACCTGTCTAGTTTCCCAGCACAAACTACCACTGTGTAGCAGAAAATGCACCCCAACCCCCACCATTAGCCAGTATGCTTGGCTTCTTGTTACTTGACCAGGTAATCTCCAGTGTGCTTTAGTTACTGTTACAGTTCCTGTTACTCCTGTGTCTTAGAAATGGCTGGTCACTGTGATGCATAGTGTAAGAACCAATCAAAGACAGCCAAGTACCCTGCTTCTGTGCTTCCGCGTTGCAAGCTCGTAAATACCTCTCTGGGCCTTCAAGGCGTAACATTTTTACAAGAATGGATTCCTTGTCAGTGCCAGTTGAAGTTAAATAAATCTACCTCCAAATCCTGAGTGATGTTTCAGCCAAACTCTTTTTCATAGTAGCTACATCTTAATATTCTTACCAACGACACAGGAGGGCTTCAGTCTCTCCACATCTTTAGCAACACTTTTCTTCTTCCTCTTCCTTTATCTCTCTCTTTCTCCTTTTCTTCCTCTCCTTCCTTCCTTCCTCTCCTTCCTTCCTTCCTTCCTTCCTTCCTTCCTTCCTTTCTTTCTTTCTTTCTTTCTCTCTCTCTCTCTCTCTCTCTTTCTTTCTTTCTTCCTGGCATCCTAGCAAGTATAAAGTAATATTTCATTGTGTTTTTAAATGATCTTAAATGATCTTTAAATGGTCTATTTATGTACCGTTAACTACTTGTGTTGCACCAAATGCGCTTATTTAATTGAGTTACCCTTGGAGGCCAGATGCAGAGATAAGCAAGCTTATTGGGGGCCAGAGGTGGGCAGCCAGTACATGACCGAGCACCAACCCTGAAGGGCAGGAGGGGAGAACAGTTATACAGCTCTAGTTCCGGGTCTGAGGTGGTGTGGATATGATTTATTGTGGCTACATAAATACTACAAAGCATGGGCTTAGCTTGTGACAAAGGAACAAAGGTGTTTGACATTTTACTTAGGGGACAAGCAGTCTTTTTGAAACAGGGTCTCATTATGCAGTTCAGGCTGGTCTCAAACTCCCAATGATCCTCCAGCCTCAGCCTCCCAAGTGCTGGGATTACAGGTGTGGGCCACCGTGCCCGGCAAGTGTGTCCTTTTGGAATATACAAATTTTACATTTTTTTTTCTGAAGTTCAATTTATGTATTTCTTCTTTTGTCAGTTGGGCTTTTGGTGTCATAGTTAAGAAACAGTTACATAATTCAAAGTCACAAAAATGTACTCCTTTGTTTTCTTCTAAGAGTTTGTTAGATCTGGATGACCCCCCAAAGTCCTCTGGGATCGTAGGCAGCAGCTTCGGAAGGTAATGGAAGGTAATTGGATTTGGGGGCTATAGCTGCTTTGCTGTTAGGAAACGGGGGCCTGGGTGGAAGAAGTGGGGGCCTGGGGGGCGTGGCGTGGGAGTTTATAATTCCCTTCCCAGCTCCTCCCTTGACTCTCTGCTCACAGACTGAACCACTCTTCCTTCATCAGGTCCCCTGTCCTGGAGGCAGGCAACCACAGACTGAGTCATCGGCCAAAATAAATGCCTTCTGCTTTATTTATTTATTTATTTTTTGTCTTTTTGAGACAGGTCTCACTATGCAGTTCAGGCTGGCCTTGAGCTCACTTTTTTTTTTTTTTTTTGCGGTACAAGGGATTGAACTCAGGAACTTGCACTTGCCAGGTAGGTGCTTATTCCACTGAGCTATATCCTCAGCCCTTGAGTTCACTTTGTAGCCCAGGCTGGTCTCAAACTTCCAATGATCCTCCTGCCTCAGCCTCCTGAGTGCTGGGATTACAGGCATGCACCACCACGCATGGCTACATCGCCTCCTTTTTTTTTTTTTTTTTTTTTTTTTTTTTGGTGGTACTGGGAATCGAACTCAGGACCCTGCGCTTGCTAGGCAAGCACTTACTCCACTGAGCTATATCCCCAGCCCCTTACATCGCCTCCTTTAAATTACAGGTGTTGGATATTTTATCCCAGAGATGAGAGAAGTAACTAAGATAGAGGTCTACAGTTTTAGCTCTTGTTTGTGCAGATTCAGGATTTTTTTTTTTTTTTGGCGGTACTGGGGATTGAACTCAGGACCCTGCACCTGCTAGGCAGGTGTGCAGATTCAGGATTGTTCCTTGTTTGTCCCATGAAGCTCCCCTTCATTTTCTGGCACGTGGACATTCTGGAAATGAAGATCTTTGCAGTTACGCTTTCTCCGTCATTCTCACCATTCTTGCCTTCTGAGGTTTCCAAAGGAGAAAAGATGATTGGCTTGACCCAGTCTCTACGTCACCTCGCTGCTGTTACATGTTTTTCACTTGTAAAAAAATGTATCTGTCCTGCTTGCTTCTTTGTTACGTTCCAATTGGAAAAACTTCTTTGTGTTCAGCCTGGAGTTTATTCTGCCTGCTGAATTTTTAAAGTAGATAAACATGCTATATTTCCAAAATTTCTAACCCACTTCTTCTGGTTAAAAAAATAAACTACTTTTATTGAATCTATTATTTTTATATGAAATATTAAGGTTCCAAGGACGCAGAGTACAGCAGAGAGGTTGTTCGTTTCAAAATACTCACCTGTTCTTGCTGCACGCATGTCCATTTTTGTTTCCTAAGTGGGCACGTGTAGAATGCATGTGACAGAGCTGTGAAAGGCGGGCGCGTGTTCGGAAGAAAACCTGCACTGAAAGGCCAGCGAGAAGAGATAGAGGCGGTGGGACCAGCGAGGAGTTCAGTGTTACAGGAGCAGAGGGCATTTCGGAGAAACTACCGAAAAAGATGACAAAGATGTTGAGGAGTTTGAGTATTATTCTCTCAGCCATACAGCCTTTGCAGGACTCCTCCCCTCCCAAATAATAAGCGTGGTGCTTTGGTTAGTAGGCCAAAGAGAAGAACTCATAATCTAGGACTGGTTAAAAGCCCCCCTGTCCCAGGTAACTACTGTTCCCTTGTCCTTTCCTGACCCTTCTTAACAGTTCTGTGTGCAAGGATAAACCAGATGTTTCAGATATTTCCTGCACAGATTTATTTTGGTGTCTGACTACATTTAGTCTGTTTTATTGCCTGCTCCTTAGAGCACCTCTTCTCCTGCCTCATGGAGAAAGTGGAGGTCTCCCAAAGGAACCCCTCCCAGTTCCAGTACTGTCCCTTCAGCAGGGGGCGGCAGCAGCATACTTCTGGGGCTGGGGTGTGTTGCGGGGGTGGGGTACCCTGGGAGGCGCTTGCCGGAGAAAGCCTATCAAGAAAGGAAAGGGTTAACTAATTCCTCAGTTCCATTTTCAGAGTTAAATCCACACTCTGTGCTGAGCTGAGCCACAAACCTGTTTTCTGCAAAGCTGACAGAGTCTTTTCTTCTGGAAGGAGGAGGATGCACCCGATACTTTGAGAATCTGACTTTTTATCCTTTGGCTTTTTTTGTGATTTATTACCCCCTGCTGTGGCCATGAAAGTTCTGGTTCTGCTCACCTCTTCCTCCCTTCTCCCATGTCCAGCATTTTCCTGTTTTTTTCCCCACTGTGGGATTCTGGATCAACAGTAGCTGCCTTCCTGTCACTCTGGAAATAAGACAAGTGCTGGGGAGGTCACCCTGCCCGCTCTCCTACTGCCCCGCAGGTTGCATTTATCTCCAAGACTACAGTTGCTGGGAAGTCAGAGGCCCCTCTCGGCCTCTTATGCACCTCTGGGCTCCCCCTTACCCACTGGAGCTCTGCTGGGTGCAGCGGTCAGTGCCTCAGTCTGGCCTGGAGCCCTGCCCCACTGCATGTACCTGGAAGAAGGGACACCTGGGGACAGAGCATATGGGGCTCAGGTCCGGTTGCAGTGGTAAGGTCAGTTCTGCAGGGCTCTCCACAAAGCGTGATCCCAGGAGCTTCTCCCTGCCCTCTCGGACACCCGCTGTCACTGGACCCTGATGGGGCCTTTCCTCCCCACAAGCCACTGTACTATAAGAACCAGGTCACAGGTCACATGCTTGATTTTATGCTCTTGATTTTGGGCAGTTCACTTATGTTCCCAGAGCCTGTTTTCATAGTTGTAAACACATGTTAATAATGTCTCCCATAATGAGCTCACGGAATTGAGATACTTGCTAACTTTGTGCTGTGAGAAGTACTTATATATCACAGCGTGCTTGTATTATTTTTGTTAGTACATGTTTGCTGTGGGGAGTTGGTACATGGTCCTAATATGTGCTTTTAAACATTGTTTATCCTTACTAGCTCATTTTGTTTATTTTCTTTTTCTGAGACAGGATCTTGCTATGTAGCCCAGGCTGGCCTTGAACTTGTGGAGATCCTCCTGCCTCAGCCTTTCAAGTGCTGGGATTACAAGTGTGCGTCCACACCTGGCACTAGCTCATTTTTAGGAGTATCTTAGCCCTTTTTCTATGAGCACTGTGACTCTAAACCAAGGACTTAGGTGTTGGGAAAAATTGGATTGGTGAGGGGTTGTAGGTCACTGGGAGCAACTGGGCAGGATCAGGTGGGGTTGTTTCTAGGGACTTCAGTCCTAGCCTTTGTGAGGGGAGAGATTTCTTCCTTCCCCTCTTGCCAAGAGAAACCAATGGGAGATCCACTTCCAGAGTCCCGGTTCTGGACTCAGACCACCAGAGCCATAGGTTTTAGGCCTTTTTCCTGCCTTCCCCCAAGGCTGCTGTGGGGGAGAAAGGACAGGGGAGGTAACCTGCTTGGTACAATAAGATATTCATTGTTTTTTGGTGTTTTTTTGGCGGTACTGGGGATTGAACTCAGGACCCTGCGCTTGCTAGGCAGGCGCTTATTCCACTGAGCTATATCCCCAGCTCCATCCTGCTTGGTACAGACTCCTAGGGAGCTCCGTATCCTCGCCTGGTGATTCAGCACTAAGCAGGTTTTATAGCTAGTTCTTTATGTTTCGTCTTTGCCTTCTGGCTGCAATCGAAGGCTTTCATTGCTCTGAGCACAAGGCAAGAGTCTATTCATCTTCCTCTCGGTCCAAACCCAGCACAAGGAGGCCCTGGGGCCCAGTTTGCTGACCTGATCTGCATCGTTCACTGCATCGTTCCTTCCCCTCTGGGGCTGGACGGTGTTTTTTGTCCAGCGCCCTCTCCTTATCAAATGAAAGCAGCTGCAGAAGGAAATTGCTTTCTCTAGATTGTAAGACACAGGAAGCAGCAGGAAGAAGGAGGTCCAGGGAGGGCACTGAGGGTGGGAGTGAGCTCAGCTCCAGGCTTCTTTCTGGGTGCCTGGTTCGATCTCTTCGCAGGCATCTGTCTGTTCTCACTGCCACTGTCCCCACCTGTCTTTTCCGAGACTGTGGAAGTCACCAAGGCCACCTCCTTCCCTCCTTACTCCTGTCAAATCTTTCCCCTGTTCCTGGCCCTTCCAGAGATGGGAATTTGCTGCTTCCCTGACAGATGAGCACCCCTGGGCCTTTTATGCATCTGATGCTTCCAGCTGCACAGTCCTGGCTGTCACCTGCTGTCTCCTCCAGGGGGCCCCTGCCAGCACCCAGATGAGATTCTCATACTTGCAAACCCAGCAAGAGTGGGAAGGGAGGAGGCAGGAAGGAGGCCCTGAGAACAATGCCTTGCTTGCCAAGCAGGCACATGTGGTGGTTTCCCGATGTTTAATCCACGCCTGCAGATTGCTTCCCCTCCTGTGTGCCTGGCACCTCGTGAGTGGAGTGAGCCCGTTCTCATGTTACCACTTTTGATGAAATATTTTCAATTATGTGTAAGAGTCTGGCAAGGTGGCACACACCAGTAATCCCAGCACTTAGGAGGCTGAGGCAGGAGGACAGCTGTGAGTTCAAGGCCAGCCTGGGTATATAAGTGAGCTCAAGGCCAGCCTGAGCTACTCAGTGAAACCCTGTTCCCCCAAAACCCAAACAAAAGAAAAACTTTTTTCTGCATATCCAAAATAAAAATATAATAGCTAACAAAATTACCTACAATTTCCTAAACTTAACACTTAATCCATATTAAAGTGGATGTGGTGGTGCTTACCTATACTCCCAGCATTCTGGAGGCTGAGGCAGGAGGATCGCCAGTGTGTTCGAGGCTGAACTGAGCTACACAGTGAGTTCAAGGCCCACCTGAACTGTATAGCAAGACCCTGTCTCAAAAACCCTCCACTTAATCTATATTCGTAATTTCTCCAATTGTCCCTAAAATTTCTATTTTGTCCTAAATTGAGATCTGTAAGACCATGCACTGTATCAGCTGTTCTGGTGCATAACTCCCTTCTATATGACACTAAGTGGAAGAGAGCTTCCAGTCCTAGGGCTGTTTTCTTTCATTGTTTCCTTGTTGTAGGGGTTTTTTAGTTGGCTTTTCTTTTCTTTTTTGTTTGTTTGTTTGTTTGTTTTTTGGTCTTTTTGAGACAGGGTCTCACTATGCAGATCAGGTTGGCCTTGAGCTCACTTTGTACCCCAGCCTGGTCTCAAACTCCCAACAATCCTCCTGCCTCAGCCTCCAGAATGCTGGGATTACAGGCATGTGCCACCATGCCCAGCTAGTTGGCTTTTCTATATCTTTATTTCTTATAAATGGCAGGTTGAATTTTATTTTTATTTTATTTTTATTTATGTATTTTTGGTATTGGGACTCAAACTCACAATCTTGAGCTTGCCAGGCAGGCGCTATGGCACTGAGCTATATCCCTGGCCCCGACAGGTTAAACTTTAAAGTTTGATTCAATTTAAGTTAAACAATTTTGCAAGAATATATCCTGGGCATGATTGGGTATTTTGTGAAGCACATCAATTGTTCTACTACTCAGGCTAAACTGCTGGATTAAATGCTGACAGCTTTAGCTGGGCATGTTGGCGCACGCCTATAATCCTAGCTCTCGGGAGGCTGAGGCAGGAGGATCCTTGTGAGTTCGAGACCAGCTTGGACTACAAAAGTGAGCTCAAGGCCAGCCTGAGCTGCATGGAGAGACTCTGTCTCAAAAAGAGCAATAAATAAATGAATAAATAAATGATGACAGCTTTATTCCCCTCAGGTTTCCTGTCTTTCTTTCTTTCTTTCTTTCTTTCTTTCTTTCTTTCTTTCTTTCTTTCTTTCTCTTCCTGTTCTTCCCGGTGTAAAAACAAAAACAGTATTTTCTCGCAGTTGTGAAGTCTGAGATCAAACCATGGCAGGATAGTGTCTCTGTAGTCTCTCTACTTGGCTGACACACATCCAGATTTCTCTTCTTTTGACACTGGTCCTGCTAGATTAGCACACTTCCTACTGACTTCATTCTAGCTCACTATTTCTTTAAAGACTTTGTTTTTATTTATTTATTTATTTATTTATTTTGGGCGGTACTGGGGATCGAACTCAGGACCCTGCGCTTGCTAGGCAGGCGCTTATTCCACTGATCTATATCCCCAGCTCCAAGACTTTGTTTTTAAAGATAAAGATGTAAGCCAGGCATGGAGGCGCATGCCTGTAATTCCAGCACTTGAGAGGCTGAGGCAGGAGGATCGTTGCGAGCTTGAGACCAGCCCGGGCTACAAAGTGAGCTCACGGCCAGCCTGAGCTGCATAGTGAGACCTTGTCTCAAAAAGACCAAAAAAAAAAATGCAGAGAGATGAAGAAAGAGTAATCTGCATATCACAGATTGGGGCAGTATCTAGTGTTTAGGGGGTCAGCGCTTCAGTTCTGATGTGTAATCTTCATGCCCTGAGATGTCATAGATTCTTTCTTGAGCCGCAGTCTCAGCTGATGGTGTGGTGTCACCTGGCCTAGCTCACGCACATTACTCAGGATCTGTAAGTGGGGCATTGCTGACTGGCCCCATTGCTTTGAAGACTACACCTCAGCACCTCTTAGACCCATTCACATTGCTCAAAGCCAATTGAGTGGATAAAGACAAAACTTAGCCAGCTCTGCACATGTCAATATGTGGAAATAGGGCCAGGTTTAGCCAAAATGGAGGCAATTGCTCTTCTTTCCAGGAGCGTCTTCCTGCTGGTCCTCCACAGTACTCTGCCCTCTGGCTCCTCAAACTTCATGTATTTTTCACATGCAAAATACACCCATCACATCATTCCAATAGTTCTGAAGTCTTGACCCACTTGTCATCTATTTGAAGCCCTCAGTCTCATCTCTCTCCTAAATCAGATGTGGGTAAGGTTTGAGGACTAACTCATCCAGAGGCCAAATTTCTCTCCAGTTGAGTCTATAAAATAAAACAAGTTATTTGCTTTTGAGACAAGAGGTGGGACAGATGTAAGGCAGATGTTCCCATTTTGAAAGGAAGAATGAGAAAGAGCAAGGGGGCCAGGTGCAGTGGTGCATACCTGTAATCCCAGCACTTGGGAGGCTGAGGCGGGAGGATCCTTCTGAGTTTGAGACCAAAAGGGTCTACAAAGTGAGCTCAAGGCCAGCCTGAACTACATAGCAAGACTTTGTTTCAAAAAGACCAAAAAAAAAGAGAGACAGAAGCAAGCCTGTCAGGGACAAGTCTACTACCAGATTCTGTAGACTCTTTCCAAGACCTTGGTGTCCTGAACAAAGAATTGGACAAGAAAAGGTAGCAAGGTTTTACATTTATTAAAGGTAGGAAGAGAAGTAAGCTCTGCAGAGTGTGAGCAGGCCACCGAGAGAGTTCACAGTGGCCTCTTGGTTAATGGTTGGGGTCTTTTGTATCCCTCATTCCTCAGGTTGATGTCAAAGCTAGGTTGTCCCATCAAAAACTTGCTTGATTTTAAGCCAGAAGAACTGAAAACAGCACTGTCTGATTGCTCCAAGGTGCAGGGCTTGGGAACTATGTTGTGCACGTGTCCTGGATCTCTGTGATTGGCTGGTCACGGCCACTTGTTCAGCCAGGTGGCCATACCCTAACATCCTGCCTCAAGTCCATTATAGGGTAAGTCCCAGGATGATCCTCTTTGGTTCTTTCTTTCTTTCTTTCTTTTTCTTTTTGAGACAGGGTCTCACTCTGCAGATCAGGCTGGCCTTGAGCTCACTTTGTAGCCCAGGCTGGTCTTGAACTTGCATTGATCCTCCTGCCTCAGCCTCCTGAGTGCTGGGATTACAGGTGTGTGCCACCATGCCCGGCTCCTCTTTGGTTCTGTGTTTCTTTCTCCAAGGCCATCAGGGCAATGACCCATACCCTTGGCCTGTGTGGTGCTGGCCTGTCCAGCTGAACTGGGAAGATGATCTTTCCCTCTGGGATTTAGGAGGTTGTTTCAGTATCTGGAGCTCACTGTGTAGCCTAGGCTGGCCTTGAAGTAGTGGTCATCCTCTTTGAGGCCATTTCACTCATGGGCAAGTGGCCAAGGGCCAGCTACAAAGCTCCATCCTCAGTGTGCAACCCTTGTCTGCCCAGGGCTCTTTCTGCTTCACTGACATTGTCATTCAAGGCCACTGGTCTCCTGGTTGTTCAGTGACCTCCTCGGGAAACAACGAATTATAGGACAAGAGTGAACTAATCTACTGAAACTGTGTTATGGAAATATGCATGTGTTTACTGTAGGTTTACATATTCGAAAAGCTGTTTACTTTCTTAAGGGAACAATGGCATATGTACTCAGAGACCATGAATGCCGTTTTTCTGGTAGATAAAGAGCTGGCTTAGAAACCAGAAGTAAGAGGGCTGGAGTATGGGCCTCCCTGCTGCAGTGTGCCTAGGAGCTCTGCTAAAGAAACCATTCTGCTATGGTTTGTGTCTGGGTGTCCCCCAAAGCCTCATGCAGTGATGGGGGTGGCTTTCAGAGTGTGTGATTGACTCATGGTCCAGAGCTGCAGTATGGGTGTGAGAGCTACACCCACCCAAGGGTGGATAGCCTGCATACAATATAAGGGAAGGAAAGAGGCTTGCTCTCTGGCACTCCTCCCTTTTTTCTCTTGTTACTTTTGCTGTCTTTTGCCATCTTAAACTATTATTGGCCCTGTGCCATGCCACCCTGCCTTGGAGCCAGCTGACTAGGGACTGAAACCTCCACAAACTGTGAGCTACATAAACCTTTCCTTCCTTGATTTGGGGCATCAGGTATTTTGTGTCAGCAATGAGAGGAGTAATCAAGATGCATTCTAAAGTTGAAGAGAGAATGGGCATCATTTTTATTTGCCATTTTCCACTACTCCTCCTCTTCTTCCTCCTTTTCTTCTTCTTCCCTCCCTCCTCCTTCTCCTCTTTTTCTCCTTCCTCTTCTCCTCCACCCCCATCTTCCTGTTCCTCTTCTGTTCTTCTGATCTTCTCCTACTTCTTTTCTAGTACTAAGAAACTGAAGTCAGGGCCTCCAGACTGAGCTACATCCTCAGATCACCCCCCATTCCTTTTATAAGTTTTTTTTGGTATTGTTATTAGTCTTTTTTTGTTTGTTTGTTATTAGTCTTTTTGAGACAAGCCTTCACTATGCAGTTCAGGTTGGAATTCAGTTCACTTTGTAGCCCAGGCTGGCCTTGAACTCACTGCAATCCTCTTGCCTCAGCCTTCCAAGTGCTGGGATTACAGGCATGAGCCACCACACCCACTGAGGGAAAGTCTTATGTTGAATAGTCACATAAACTTTTGAATAATAAATGAAACTTAGAGTATTGTTACATATCCTTCCTACCTTAGTTGACCCTTCTAAAAATATATACTGATATAATATTTTTAACTCCTTTATTTGAGCTGGGCGTGGTGACGCACACCTGTAATCTCAGCACTCAGGAGGCTGAGGCAGGAGGATTGTTGGAAGTTTGAGACCAGCCTGGGATACAAAGTGAGCTCAAGGCCAGCCTGAACTGCATAGTGAGACCCTGTCTCAACAAAGCAAAAAAACAAAGAAACAAACCTCCTTTGTTTGAATTCTGCACTTCTATCTACTACCTCTGCAGGCTTTGAAACCGGGGGCTCATGGACTGAAGGGGCCTGAGGATAAAATTCTCTTCCAATATGCTATAGTTTATTTCCTATAACCCCTATAATGGATTTTCTAAATTTCAAACCACGATTCTGAGGCATCCATAGGCTTTCTTGGACTATGCGAGGGGAATGTGGCACAAAGCAATTGATGGTTCCTGGTGGTGCCAAGCCAGGCCCCTGATTTCCCAGAAAAAGGCTGTGTCTTGCTTCACACCCATGCAAGCATTCTGGCTATGCTGTCACTTTTCTGTCCTTTTCCACTTTGGCCAGAGCACAGGATGCTCAGAGCATGGAGCTGAATGTGAAACTGCTCGTGCCTTCACATCGCTGCTTGCTTAGGTAGGATGAAGCTGAGCCACAGAAGCATCTCTCCGCAGACACAAGCTGTTACCTCCCTTCCTTGGTTGCTGTTGGCAAATGAAGTATGGCTGAAAAAAGGGTGAACATTCAAGCTTTGAAATGAGTGTTTCTTAGTTACTTTCCTGTTGCTGGACACAATACCCAATGCCTACAATTTAAAGAAGAGATTTAGTTTGGCTCTGGTTATGGTTGCTGGTCAGCTGGCTCCAAGACAGAAACACGGTAGCAGGGGAGCATGGCAGAGGAAAAGGGGCTCAACTCATGACAGCCAGGAAACAGAGAAGGGTTGGCCCAGGGGATTCTCCCTTCTCGGTAACCCCCCACTCCCTCCAGCCAGCCTCTAGCTCTTGGCAGCACAAGCAGCCATTAACCCCTCAATGGGCAAATCCTCTGATGAGCACAGTGACCCATGATCCGATCACCTTCCAAGAGTTCCACCTCTGAACACATGAGACACTGGGGACATTTCAGATCTAATCATAACATTCTGTCCCAGCCCCCAAAAGACTCATGTCCATTTCATTATGCAACATGTATTCAGCTCACCTCTAAGAGTTGCCAAATTCTTAGGAATTTCATCAGTGCTAAAAAATCTAGGTCTGAAGTCTCCTCTGAGACTCAAGGCAAACTCTTAGCTGTGAGCCTCTACAAAAGTCAGACAGAAAGCTGAACTCTTCCAACATAAAATAGCACAGAGCAGCCGGTTGTGGTGGTGTGCGCCTATAATCCTGGCACTTGGGAGGCTGAGGCAGGAGGATCATTGCAAGTTTGAGACCAGCCTGGGCTACAAAGTGAGCTCACGGCCAGCCTGAACTGCACAGTGAGAACTTGTTTCAAAAAAGACTGAGGAAAAAAAAGCACAGAGTGAATATTTCCATTCCAAAATGGGGAAATATGGAGATAGAAAGATACTGGACCCAAGCAAGACCAAAGCCCAGCAGGGCAAACATTAAATCCTATAGTTCCATGTCCAGCACCCAGAGCAAGTTGTGGCAAGATATGGACTCCAAGGGGTTTAGGTGGTCCCACCCCTATGGTATTGCCAGTTGTAGCCTGGGATGGCCTCTCTCTTGTGGTGGCTATGCTTGCCACCTGCTGCTTTCCTCGGGGGACACTCCACGTTCCTCACATCTCTAACTTCCTGGGATTTCCACTGCCCTTTCAGCTTCATTCCCACAGATTTATGCATTTCCTCTCAGGGCACACCGCCTCCTAGATCTTCTTCTGAAATCGAGGTGGAAGCCTCTAGGACACCATAACTCTTGCATTCTGCATGCATATAAAACTAGCACCATGTGGATGATGCCAGGGTCTTCCATCAGCTCAAGCGGTAGCCAGGCCCTCTTGGATCACGGTTGCAGCAGTCTCTGGATGCCTGGATAGCTGAGTATTATGAAATGAGTGCCACGGAAGCAATTTCCTAGGTGGCCATTTCTATGGACCCAAGAGCTCTCTTCTCAAATGAAAGTGCAGTTTTGC
>PVLD010010825.1:0-68683 GCA_004027595.1 Dinomys branickii | reverse complement strand
TCTGACTAAATTTGCATGTCTGTATATGGGTCCATACATCTACAAATCGAAGATATCAATGGATAAAACAACAACTACTGTTGAGACCATATCACCTTGTCTATAGATTAGTTGTGATTGTACTATTTTCTATGATAATGGGTGTCTGTTTGTCAATATGTTTTTGTACTTTTATGTTTCTAAAATAAAAAAAAAAAAATAAAGGGCAAAAATGTTTAATACATATTGTGAAATAGGACTAACCTTTTAAGAAAGAAAGGGGAACTAGAGTGGAGGAAGGGGGAAAGGAAGGAAGGGAATAGAAAAAAATGAGAAAAGAAGGATAAAATGGATCCACAAACCTTCATGAAGCTCACTAAGTGCACCCTTTCTCCCTCCTTCCAAGCTTTTACTACACTTTCCACATGATGTGCTATATCCTCACACTCTCTCCCCACAACCTAGTATGATTCTTTTTATTCTGCAAAACTCAGTTTACAGCAACTCCCTTACATACCTATTCTTGACCTTCAGTTGTTTGAAACAATAGTATATCTATTTAATGCATTTATCTCCCCAAACACAGGGTTTCTTAAGTGTTTGTTTCCTATGGTGTGTGTTTGAATTCTCAGAACCTAGCTCAGGGTTTACAGTCTGAACAAATGAACAATTAAATTGAAATAAATTCTTATGTGAATTTTGCAGCACTTTTCTAGAAGCATCTGGAGCTTGGTATTCCTAATAAAATAAACCACTTTGAATTCTCAGAATTCCAAGAATCAAGCTCTTGAAAGTCAAAATGACAGCTTTGTTATTGTTAATAGAGATAAAGTTGGAGAACATGGCTTAGATATCAAGGAATAGTGTGCTGGTCGGCTCAGGTGGTTCAGGAGAGCTACAGTCCCCCTTCCTATGAGGCAGATTCTTGAATACTAAACTTTTGGCAGAACCACGAGTGAACTAGAGTATATACACAGAATCAGATCCCAAAGACGAAGAGAGACAAAGCTGAGCTAGACACGTCTACCTTTTGCTGTACACCCATCAATTCAATGATTTTTCCTGGGGTGTAGTAAGTATATGGACAGAAAAGCTAGAAGCATTACTGGATTAGATGACTCTCTACATGGAAACGTGACACTAAAGGAGGGTAAAATCCCCTCCATGTCTTTCTATGGTACAGCTAACATTTCTCTTTCTACGTGTCTTTTCTGGAAATGCAATTGTTTTTTTCCCAAATACTCATGCATAATTTGGGAGTCACTATTCCAGACTCAGACTCAAGTCCCCAGTGGGCACCTGGCAATTACCCACAAACCTATAGTCTCAGTCTTACAACTATTAGTATCTTATATTTAAATTTTCAAATAAAAAATGAATGTGATTGGTTTAAAAATTAAAAATGACTCAGATATGTAACAGTAACTTCCTCTAAGCTTAAGGCACTTGCTCTGGTTACTGAGCTGGTAAACGGACGGGCTGAGATGGGGCCCCACGTTCTTCAGTCAAGGTCCATGCTCTTCATGCTCTGCACCAGAGTGACATTTTCCACATTTATAGAATGCCTTGAAATGTGGTAGAGAAAGTTGACCTTCATGGCTCTTGTATTTAAGAATTTTCTTATACACTTGTAAATAAATAAAATGATAAAATTTATGCTGTAAATTTTATGTTATCTTGTCAGTGTTTAGAAAATTTCTATGGGGCTCTGTATGCATCTGTTTTACATCACTATAAGAAAGTATCTGAGACCATTAACTTACAAAGAAAAAGAAGTTTATCTTGGCTCACAGTTCTGGAGATTTCAGTCCAAGATGGAATTGCTTTGGGTCTCTGGAGAAGGCAGCAAACCATGGCAGGAGTGCATGATGGAGAAAATCACTTACCCCACAAAATAGGGAGTGAAAAGCAGGAGGATCTGACAGGGGTCCTACTGTCCTCTTCCAGGAAATACTCTCACCAATCCAAGGACTTCCCACAAGACTCATCTCCGAAGGGTCCAGAGCACCTTCCAAATAGCATTGCCCTGGGGACCAAGATTTGAACACATGGACTTTCCATGACACACAGCATCCCAACTATAGCAGATTTTAATGACAACTGCTTTGAAAATTGGATCAATTTTGGAAATAAATATTATTTGGGATTGAATTTTGCTTCTCTAAATTGAAGTCCTAACCCTTAATACCTCAGAATATGACTGTATTTGGAGGTGGGGCCTTTAAAGATGTAATTAGGTTAAAATGAGGCTATTTGGATGGGTTCTAATCCAATATGGCCAATGTCCTTATAAGAAAAGGAGGGAAAATCATATGATGATAGAGAAGGAAGACAGGCCTTTCCAAACTTTCAAGCCTCAGGAAAAACCAGCTCGGAATGTAAACTTTCCTATTCGTTCTGAGTGAAGACTAATTTTACCTATTTATTTGAGAGATAATTGACATGCGTATAGAGTTCTAGGGACGAAATAACTATGAAGACATTTATTTCTTAATTCTCAGTTTTTACTGTAATACATTCCTGCTAGATACAGAGAAAGGAGAAAATTAATATATTTCATCTATTTATTTCATCAATACAACCTAATAAAAGAAAACTAAAGTTAAGAAAATCTTAATATGGAGTAGGAAATGATTAAGGAATATGCTACTTTGTCAGGAGCAAAATTAAGACCAGCATCCAGTTCTTATAAACTGTTTGGGTTTCTTTTTTGGCAAAGGTTTTCAGGAATAAGGAAATATGCAATATTTTGTTTAAATGATAAAGAAACTTGGTTTTTGCAGGATATTTAGTACAAAGCCACCCTGAAATGCATAAGTATTTAGGCATTTACATGTTCTGACCATGGACCTATTAGGCCTGGACCTTGCAACAATTACAGTATTGTATAATGCGTATATATATGTATGTAATCCCTTGAAACGTTTAGTTTCTAAGGCTAGTTGAAATATTGATTTACACTACTAATTCATTTTTTTCATATTTATTTTCTATATTTGTACTGCCAGTATGGTTGGCACGTATCCATTATCTGTTGGATATGAGTTTATTAAAGTTTAGAGTATACTTAATGAGGATCTTTATTTATGAACTAGTTATTGAATTTGTTGAATAAATAATGAATCTGGTGGTCATACTGCAAAGCATGCAAAAAAACATGACTGACAGCACCATGCTTTTCAAATTAAAAGTTTTGAAGTCAATCATTTCAAAACCACACCCCCCATTTGTTATTCTGTATCATTTGTCTTCACATTAAAAAACTTTATCCGTTCATTTATGAGCATTGCATAGAAAAACAAGGTCAGGTAAACAAAACAGATGATATTCATTTCTCAAGAAAGTCAGTCACTACTTTAAATGATTATAGGAAGGGAGATTTCTTTTGCTACTTTGGTATAATTAATAAAATATGGACATCAGATAAAATATTAAAGATATAAAAATGTCATATAGGCTTTATTACATATATTGCTCATTGAAAAATCTTGATATATTCTCTATGGCTGACACACTGAATGAAGTGATTTAGGAATAAGATGAACTTTTTTTTCACTTCTGAAAAACCAGTTTCCATTGGAGAGGGATATTTTTAGAATTCATTTGAAAGTTTTATAGTTCTGCTATTACTGGGCCATCAAATGCAATTTGGCACAGCATGAAGTTTCAACAGTTGCTCAGAGCAGTGATTGTAGAACGCTTTGTGATCTGCTGTTATTTTTAAACCCAATTCCAGATAACTCAGAGAAGTGCTGTTCTTTATACCACATGGTAATCTCAGCAGCATTTTTCATCCAGAACTCCTTGCGTGCCATTATGCTGGGTTCACTGTAAACCCCTTTCACCAGGAGACCATCGAAAGCAGAATCTCAAAGCAAAAGGTCAGTCATGCTATTTTAATTAGGAAGATCACACCCCATTCCTTTAAGATTTTCCTGCTGCACAGGACAATTTTTTACTTGTTTGTTGAGGAAAACATTTTTCCATCCATAAAGCTTTGATATAATTAACCAGCTCTATCTCATATTTTAAGTTCTCTGATCAATGAAACCACCCTATGTATAAGTTTCTAAGGAAATTCCCAGTACTACTCTGTATTCATTTAACTTGATGACAAAACAGCATCATGCTAAATAATGTGATTATAGTTGTTAAAAGCCAAAATAAACACTTATAATTATCTCAAGGAAAAACAGTGTCAGGCAAGTGCAGGCTCTATAAAGTAGACTCCGCGTGCGTCTTTCAGGTCCTGCTGCACAATAGATCATAGTTAAAGGTCTGTTAACAGACCTTCGACTGCTGAGCTAGGTAGCTTGTGGTTTCCTTCGAAAACCATTGGTATAATGTGAATTTATGTGTGAAGTGCAAATTGGAAGTTGCCTTCTATTGGTGCCCGTGGCAGAACAGAAATCATACTGTAGGGCAAGCAGCAGGAAGTACATTGCTTTGAAATTACCCAGCAGGGTTTCTACTTGCTGTTCTTGCTGCTTCTGAGACAGGGGCCTTATATTGTCTGGCCATGATTAAAATCAAAGTGTGGGCTTCTTTGCTGGGTGCCAGTAAACTGAGGTGAAAAACAGAAACAATCTGGAGTTTTAATTATTTTAAAATGCAATGTAGGCAAGAAGCAAAGATGAAAGCATTTTTGACTAATCTATCCCAATTATTCCACATAAACGGATTTGCCAAAAAAAAGAAGCAAGTGGGGGGGGGAGAACTTACCTTTATAAGAGACTTCTTTAATGTATCTCATGGCCATGAAATATATATCTATGCCACATATGACAGTCTTCTGAAACTCAGAAAAGCACCCAAACCTTATGATACTTTTGAGTAAGTAGAGAAAACATTTTTACATTATTCCAAATATAAGATGCTATATATATATGAAATAGGTTTTCAAAAGACAGATCATAATTTTTTAGCTAATTACTCATTTAAAATAGTCTACCTGTAATGGGAGGGTCTCTGTGCTATAATTAAAACTGGTCTAGTTCTATAGCCTGGACGGGTAATTCCAACTACTCCCATAGTTCTCAGAACTGGCAGGCTCTCAATCTCTTCTCTTCAGCTTCCCTTTGTATGACACATATAAAAGGACAAATCATAGGTTCAGACTCTACTGTCTCTAGAAATCTCCCGAGAAAAAACATTTAAGCCATTTTGGAATAATAGAGGGAAAACAAATCCACTATATTATACTAGCCAGCTCTGAAATAAATACTAGTCAAAATCAGAGGTTAACAGGTAACGATTTGGGAAAATGTACCATTGAACTGATGCGTAAGTGCTCCGGATCCATGCAATAAGTTAACAAATATTTACTGAGTATCTGATACATGCCAGACACTATGAAAAGACTATGGATGTGAAGGTGAGCCACACATTCAAGCCAAGATCGAGCATTAAACAATTATTTACACCTGTACTCTCGAAACTGACAAGTACCAAGCAGAGAAAGCACAGTGTAGCACATCATAACTGTGGTTAGTGCCCACACTACAGCGGTTACTGTACCACAGAGAAAGATGTGGATGTTGCATTTCCACCCCAGTATTTATTTTTCTAGATGTAACAAGAAGAAAAGTCTACTGACTTGATGGCAAGGTTAAGCTGACTTTAGGAAAAATTGCGTATGTACCTCTATTGCTTTCCATTAAAATGTCGTTTGTCATCCATTTATTGGAATACATGAATTCAATCAGCCATCCCAAAGAGCAGACACGGAGACTCTGTACAAAACTTCAGCAAATCCCATTCGTCTTGTCAGATGGACACTGTGCCAAGTTAAGGTTCTTTACCTATCAAATGTTCAAGCAAAGGGAAAAATCCAGATTTTATATCTTCTACTTGAATGTCAGGGAAGAAAGAAATCACAATAGCCATACGTAAAAGCTGTGTGAGTATCTTTTGGGAAGCTGGAAGTTAAAGATTTATTTTAACAGAGGTGACATTAGAAGACTTAAGAGGAGTCTGATTTTAAAAATTAATATGGAATTTCACTCCTAAAAGTTTAAATCTGCTTTGCAGAAATTGTCCTCCGTAGGTAGAGATACATTCCTTTTCAGTATGAGAAGCTGCTTGAAGCTTTTTTATCTCCCTCTCTCGGAGTCTCATCCTAACGAGGTTTTAAGACTATTCTCAGATCAACTTTTAGCTTAACAAGGACGCTGACTTTTGTTCGAAGCGTTTCCGGGACACTTGTGGGATCGCATCCGCGCCCGCATATTCCATCCCAGCAGCTCCGCCTATGGTTTCCTTGCGACTCTTCTGCCGAACTTCTCCGTGTCTAATTTATTTATGTCTCTGGGTTTCTCTGCGAATACCCAGCATACTTTACATTTCACAGGCTTTACGGGTTCCTTATTCAAAGTGGAGTGATCGTCCCAAGTTGTTTTTGTTCTGTAAATAAAACAAATATTTTCAGGACTCTGTGCTTTTATTTTAATTAATGAAAAGCCACTGGATGTAGGGGCAATGTGCTTTTAAAATATTTGTGGATATTATGAGAACATCTGTCAAACAAGATGCAAATTAGATCTGTATGGTTTTGAAATCACTAAGTTTTATGGGTCTATAATTCAAGTCACAATTTTAATTTGAATAGGATAAGAGGAACAAGTGACATTTGTTTACTTCTATTTCAATTTCAATGAAAATATAATGTATTTATTTATCAAATATAATTGGCATTTTTCTCTTTGGGGTTTAAAAACTCACTTCTGATTTACAAAAGAATATTATTGATATTTATAAGTAGAAAGTGAAATTCAGAAAGTGTCAAAATTTCAACAGCATTTTCAGATTGAAGTAGGATTGAAAATTTTACAGTCTTTATTTGATCTTTGTGTGTACTTAGATGAATGTGGCTAATAATCTATTTTCTATAAGAGGTGCTTATTTAAGCCATGTAAACCGTAAAAAGGATGTTAGCAGGAAAAAGGTAAGCAATGTACGGGGCATTTCCATGTATGTTACAACATTGAATCTTTCCTACAACTTTGGATGGGAGCCAACATGGCTTTGAGAACTAAGCCCTCTTCTTCCCCTGTGTTTTCCTCTTGAGACTTCATCCATTCACACAGGTTAAATTAGTATCTATCTCTATGCCAATAACTTCAAGTCATGTACCTCTGTCCTTTATATCTTTACCAACATCTAGGAAAAGAAACCTGCATATTTGAAAGTTCTGTAAGTGCCTACATCTCAAAATAAACTTATCATCCTTCCTGCCCCAGCTACTTATCTTCCTGTGTTCCTTATCTTAACGCCTTATCATGATCTAGTTGCCTAAACCAGAGACCTGGAAGTTATCTTAGAGTCCTCTTTCTCTTTATGCCCTGTACTCAGGCAGTCATGATGATTATATTTTCTCAATTCCTTTGAATTTTGCCCTATTTCATCCATTTCTCATCTAGTTCATTATGATAGCTCTTACTGCTTATCACATGACTTTCTCTGCTGCTAGAAAGATATTTCTAAAATTGAAAAGTCTTAGTAAGAAGCTTCATGAATGGTTTCTCATTACTTTTAAGACAAAGTTAAAATTTTTTCACATGAATAATAAAATATCATTTTGAAAATACAACCATAACAAATTTTCAATTTTCTGTCCTGCCACTATCAATCAGAACTAGATATTTCTACCATGCTAAATATTTAGTCATCTCAATGTTCACCTATAACAATGGCTCCTTGTTTGGAAATCTATTATCATAATTATAGTATCAGCATTCAGGAGCAAAATTGTATGGTCATCTACATAGACACTGAAATGACATTTGAAAAACTCAGCCCTCAGTGTTAAAAATAAACTATAAATCAGCAGATGTTTTACTACTGTAGTACATACAGCTACCAGGTGAAAGTGAGCATCTCAGCTAATGAAGAAACACGATTGCACGTATTGTTACTGAAGCCAAAACCAAGGAAAGAAACTGAAGTGTCTCAGCTATTGTTTAACTCTCAACTACTATTACTTCACTGTCAATGTCATTAGATAAGATAAATAGTACCTGAGAATTAAGAGAGTAAACTATCTGTATCAGAGATATTATAATTATGTATCTTGAAACCTTTCCCCCAAAGCAGTGGAAAACTGCTACAAATGAGTTTTACAGTAAACTAGCGAGACACATAATCAGTAGCCTTCTTGTTTGTATACAGAAGCGATTAGAAGATATAGTGGAGAATTAGGCTGCATATGTAATAACAAAAAGATAAAGTAAAATGAAACAAAATACAGTTCTTAATCATAAGAGTAATAAAGCTGTGCAAAATCTTTATGAAGAAAACTATAAACATACATAAAGACAAAATAAACTTGAATAGAAGGATACAGAGCAGTTATGGACAAAACATTCAATATCATAGAGAGGCCAATATTTCCTACTTGAATTCAATCTCAATAAAAATAGGAATTTTTCCTTTCCTAGAGCTATCTAAGTTGATTATCAAGTTTACATGGAAGAATAAACAAGTAGAAAAGGAGGGATTCTCAAAGTATAATCCATTTCTCAACACAAAAATTTCTGTAATGAAAAGTCGATTTCAGTGGCAGAAGAGTGGATATAAAAGCCCATGAAACCAGACAGAAAATCTAGTAATGTGAACGACATTGTTGATAAAGATATATCTCAAAATAGGACAATGTGGCCTTGTGTATAAATGCTTTGGGAAGTCTAGATGCCCATTGAGAAAAAAGGTAAAATGACTCCCATCGATCATACCAGATACAAGATAATGAAATAGACTGGAGATCTAAATATACAAACTTTTTCAGAAAACTAAGGAAAATAATAGTATATTTAACACAGATTAGTATCTCAAGCACATAAAATGCTTCCAAGAACTGAGAAGAAAAGATGAAAAAACAACTTGATAGAAAAAATGGGTAAAAGATACAGATCATTCACAGAAAGAAAAACAAAAATGACACAGATATAGGAAAAGATATTGACTATGGTTCAAAATATGAGAAAGGTAAATTAAAATTAAACTAGCAGGGTGTGGTGGCACACACCTATAATCCCAATACTTGAGGCCTAGGTAGGAGGATCCTGAGTTCGAGGTTGGCCTGGGTTACATAATGAGTTCAAGGGCAGCCTGAACTACACATGAACTACACAGCAAGATTCAACCTTCCTCCACCAAAAAAAAAAAAAAGAAAGAAAGAAAAAAAGAAAAAGAAAAAAGAAATTAAAACTGTACTGAGATACCATTTCTCATTCACCTGATTGGCAAAGATCCCAAACTAAAAACAGTACTACAGTGCCAGACACACTCAGACACATTATCATTGACAAGGGGGTTTGCCTTTTTAGTAAAAGGTGCGGGAAAAACTGGCTTTCCACATGCCAAAGACTAAAACTAGACCCATGTCTATCACTATGCACCCTACTAAAATCAAAATGGATCAGAGATCTAAATATTAATACAGAAACACTAAATCTACTAGAAAAGAAAGTAGTACACATCAAAAGAAATCACCAACAGAGTGAGAAGACAACCCAGAGTGGCAGAAAGTTTTGGCCAGTTGTCCCTCAGACAAAGGACTTCTATCTAGAACTTATAAAGAACTAAAAAACATCATATTCTCCAAATTCAAGGACCCAATCCATAAATAGGGGTCTAGTGAATACTTCTTAGATGAAGAAATACAAATGACAAATGTATGAAGAAAAATGCTCAACATCATTTGTCATTCAAGAGGTGCAAATTAAAACAATACAGATTCCATCTCAGTCCAGAAAGAATGGCTAGCATCAAGAAATCAACCAATAACACATGCTGGCAGGGCTGTGTTGAAAACAAACCCCTTTACACTGTTAGTGGGAGTGCAACTGGTTCAACCACTGTGGAAATCACTATGAAGATTCTTAAAAAAAAACTAGCATTCGAGGTCCTATTTCACCTAGCTATTCCCCTGCTGGGTATCTTCCCAGAATTTAAAACATCGCACCACAGTGATGCAAGTGCACCAGTGTTTATAGCAGCACAATTTGTAATAGCTGAATATTGGAAACAAGTCAAATGCCCATCAACTGAGGAATGGATAAAAAAGATGTGATATTTTTATGCAATAGAGTACTACTTAGTCATAAAGGGTAAATGAGACTTTTATAGTTAAAAGTATGCAACTTGATATCTTACTCATAAGTGAAATAAATTAGACTCACGTGTGTAAACATCACATAGTCTCCCTTTGTGATTCACTGAAAGAGTAAATATGTTCTAAAATGTACAATAGATATTGTAAAATGGGAAGAAACTGTTTAAAAAGAAAAAGAAATGGGGGAGGGAAAGGAATGGAGAAGGAAAAAATACAAGATATTTATACCATTAGTTTCTCTTAGTTCATGAAAAGAGAGTTGTGCTAATATCTTTTGGAAAACTTTTTATACCTGTATCTTATACTCTGAGTAACTATTTTAAAGATAACAATACTCAATGTATTAACTACTTTTATTCTCCTATGATTTTGTTATGAAATCTTGTTTTACTTTTTTTCCTTAAAAAGAGTATTCCTCTCAATGGAGACAAATTTAGTATTATTAAGCAAACCTGCATATACACTTAATCTTCAGTCCTGCAACATTGTGTGTAGGAAATTGCTTTAAAGATGTAAATTGACATGGTCAAGACTATTCCTGGGGCTGGGGGTATAGCTCAGTGGCGTAAGCGCTTGCCTGGCAAGCGCAAGGTCCTGAGTTCGATTCCTGGTACCGGAAAAAAAAAAAAAGCTTAGGAAGACTATTCCTTCACAAACTTACATGTAAGAGTAAAGATAACATAGTTTAAATATCAATAAACAAGAATACATTCACATATGGACCACAGGGCCTGTTTTGTTTAATAAAGGTGCTCCAAGTTCCTATTTTTATTATGTTAAATAGGAATAATTAGAATGGTTATTGGCTAACCAAGCCCCAACCAATTTCCTAAATCACGGGAAATAATTTATATGTCATAAATTTATCATGTAAAGATGTAAAATGCCTACAAATCCCACTTCCTAAACAACCGAATAATTACGAGTTAATTAATAACATTCCCCGAATATGGTGTCATATAAGTGAATGTGGCTTCTTATCTTCAGCAACAACATGGAGGCATATAAGCTACTGAAAGTCCATGCATGTTTCTAACAACAGTATTTCGAGAAAGATTCAAGAATCACAAGCCACGGAAAAGGCCCGTTGTTAAGACAATAGTGCTCAGACCGAATACAAACCAGAGCAAGATTCTTTCTCTTTCTGCCTTCCGGTCTCTCTGGCGTCTCCTGTTGAAGGCTGGTGATAAAGCAGAAACCTGACGTGCAGGATCGTAACCTCAGCACAACAATGCAGAGGGGGAATTTTTGAGTAGGATATAATAGCTTAATCATTAACATCACTGGGGAAATTATTCATGACTGGGAGAATTTACAAAGACGAATAGTAGTTAAAATATATTGTACTGCAAAGTTGTTTGAATACCACGGAAGCCTGACACAGTGAATGAAATTATTTCAAACAAAATAATGTAGGTAAATCACTGTAGAATTCTAAAGTGCCACACAAGTACACAAAATTAGTGTTGTTATTGTTGGTACTATAATTTCACTTTTAACTATACAGATATTTGATCAAAGAAAATTTATAAAGGCTAAAATAGTTGTGAGATAAATTATGGAAAGATGTTTCCCAAGTTTAGAAATATAGAAATGGAAACGTACTATTATTTTCTTTAATTGGGCCAATTATATTTTATTTTGCAAGTTGGGTGAGTTGCAGTTTTCCAAAAGCACATGTTTGCATTTGTTGTTCTGCAACTGATACAGTTTTGTGAATTCTTATAAAATTTGCAATAGATTGCTTATGTTATGCCTATATATTGTCCATATGTTATTTATTGACTAAATAAGTGCTCTGAATTATTCCCTTATATAATTGATCACATTAATATGTATCTTTATAGTGTAATAATTTTTTGCATCCATTCATTCAAGGATAGTTATGACTAATGCAATTATAGTTTCATTTTGAACTCATTATCCATGGACAACAATTTAGAGATAAGAATGAAATTATGTGGATAAGTTTATAAATTGTAAGCCAATCAGATTGCTTCATCTTCCTAAATTGTTCTATAATAGTGTTACTTATAGTGAACGTAATGATTTGAAACAAAGGTCTTGGGACTAGGTCATGCTAATAGCGCTGTGAGTCATTTTTCATTGTAAATCCCTCATACAGATGCAGAAAATGTATGGAAAATGATTTCATGAATTTCATTAACAAAATTATAGGTGTTTCACATACTTGAAAATAGAGAACCGTAACCTAAAATAAGAACAAAACCATTCTAAAGACTTAAGAAAGAAATGCACCTTAACTAAAGTTGTTGAACACGTGAGTGACAGTCATTCTTGGAAACAGTTACAGTACTTGTTTAGAGGAGCCGAGCAAAGGAAAGCATTTTTTTGGTTGAGAAACTGCAGTAGTTTTAACTGGGCCAGGTGACATGTTACAGTTCTCGAAAAAATCAGAAACTTATCTTGAATAAAATGTTCTAAGTGGTCAGAAGAATTAAATAAGGAAAGCAGCAAGATCATCTAAGCACTTAATGGATTTTAGAGTATAAAATGGTTCTCAATTCAGATAAAAGACTAATATGAAAAGAAAATAGGTGATTTTTAATTGAAAGTTGAAATTGATTGATAATTGGAATAATTTCAATTAAGGGCACTTTTAAGTATATGGTTGTTTTTCTACCTGTAGAATGCATGTATGTATATATATATATATTTTGAGATGAGGTCTCACTATGTAGTTTAGGTTGGCCTTGAAACTCACTCTGTAGCCCAGGTTGGCCTCTAATTCACAGAGATCAGCCCTCTGAATGCTGCGATTATAGGTGTGCATGATCACACCTGGATCTAGAATATATTTGTAACTGACAACACTTTTTAGCATAGAAAATACCTTTTGTGCCTCTGTTAAATGTACATATCAGTGCTAAGAAGTGTGGCAGAGATGAAAATCATTAGGGTGGTCCAGAGTTTAAATCTGGCAGTGTGTGTAAGAATTTGACAAGCAAGCGTAAGGCGTCAACCGCCATTCAGCCACGCAAATAGTACTCAGAGAGATCAGTGGGCAGAAAAGGCAAACCAAGTTGGAACAATCTGGAAAAGCTTCATACAGATGAGGACACATTGGAAGGTAGCGGAGTGATATAATAGAGATGAATAAAAATAAAGCAAGTGGCATTTACTTTATACTAGGCATTGTCAGCTTCATAAAGGAGAGAACATGTAAGAACGTACCTGGGTGATACAATAAGACAATAGAATAAAACGAGTGGTATTTGCTTTGTGTTAGGCATTGTCTTAAGCAGTTATGTGTGACATCATTTAATCCCCAGAACAATCACAGAAAGTGTTACTCTAACCCCCATTCTGCAAGATGGAAGATTAAACAACCAGAATTTAGACTGCAAACAATTTAAGTCCTCAGCCTAAACCGTAGTTACTCTATTATACTGCCCTTTAAAAAGGAATTGTTGATTCAGGTAAACCCTACATGTATATTTTATGATGTGTAATTAAAGTAATATTTATATTTTGCTAAAAGTAGTAATATTCTAGATATTATATTTTACTCAAGGTAGTAATAGTTCACTAATTGGTAGTAATATGATAAAAATGTATATTGTTATGGTCAGTTTAAAAAGCAAATAAAAATTGCACATGTGCTTTGTTGTAGTAATGTCAGGATATACAGTAGTAGACTCAATAAAAGCTTGATGAATTATTGAATCAGTCTTAAAGAACATGTATATTCATATGGGTAGAGATTGGGGGATTAATATGCAAAAATTATTAGTTGAGGATTGTGGGATTTTGAGAACTTTTTCCTATTTCAGTCATCTTTAATGTTGCATATTATCAGGTTTTCTGTATTTAAGTAAAAACTAACTGATTATTTCCTTTTCATTAACAAAGAACCAATGGCTTCATTTAAAAGAACTGACAAATCAATCTGATATAAATGAGCAGTAGAGGTTATTTGATAAGATGTACAATATTTCTAAATAGCTTTTATTTTTTCACTTCTTTTTGCAAGGATGAGGAATGTGAATCAGATAAAATGATGAATATATATCATAGACTAGGCATGCATGATTGGGACCAGATGAGGCAATAATAACTTTCATACTGACTTATTTCTTTAATTTGCCCAAACTTAAGTCTTATTAATCATTTGCTGGTTTCATGTAATAATACATTATTCAAGCAATAACTAATGATAATAACAGAAGAAATGATAAATGAAAATGGTCAAAATGTTCAATCATGTATTGCTGATGTACTATGAATTTAAACTAGATTTTAGCCTATTGTGGAATTTTGCCTTAAACCATATACTTTCTTGCCTCAGCTAGGAGGGGCTCTCTCAAATACCACATAAAATTGCTTTGTAGTCACTTGATTAGGAAATATCATTCATACACATATGTGTTCACATACATGTATATTTATTAGTGAAGCCGAGTAGTTCCTAAGTCTGGAGCAACATTTTTTCTTCACTAAAACAGAGGTTTTGGGCAGCCACACAAACATACTGTGTTGGGTTGACCTGGGTTGTAGTTTGGATCTTAAATGTTGCCAAAGTCTCATGAGTTAAATATGTACTTGGTTCCTGGAGAAGCACTACTGGGAAACAACAAGATCTTTAAGAGGCAGGACTTAGTGTGAGGTCTTTAGGTTATTGAGCATGTGTCCTTGAATGGAATTGTGGGATCCTAGACTCCTCTTCACTTTTTTGGGCTTTCTGGACAAGGGCTGAACAGTTTTGCTCCCCCATGATGTGCTGCTTTGCCACTGACCCAAAACAAGGAGGCCCTTGGTCCTGGCCTGAAATCTCCAAACCTATAAGCTAAAAAGAAACCTGTTCTCCTAAGTTAATTACCTTAGTTATTTGTTATATGATGTAAAGCTGACTAATACAATGTACTGATTTATCATGATGCTATCAGTTCTGGATAAGACCCCCCAAAAAAGATTCTGCAGCTGGTTCAAACTGAAATGCAGTGCACTCTGCTTCTTGGGCTCTATGTTTGGTCAGACCCAGTGACACCTAAAATGTCCATAGCTAACAGAATACTGTACGCAGCATCTAATAATCTCCAGTAGACCTTCAGTGTTTTGGAAACAAATTAATTTCCCTTTGAGCATTGGCTTCTGTCCCCACCTTGCTACTAGTCCCTGTTAGGCAGTGAATATCTGGTTAGGACACATCAAGGGAATACCTGACCTGAACTTTCTATTTGATCAAAACACCACATAATTTGGTCTCCTCAGAAGTATTCCATAATCCAGGGGTGTTGGTATACAAGATAAAATGCTCAAGAAGTTGATGAAGGCACAGTAAGTTATCAGCAAGTGGGATCAATAGTCCTGACCTCTGTTACTCTAATCATTTGTCTTCAATGCACACCTGACCTTTGAAAAATAAGACAAAACTCTGAGTGTTTTGGTCATAGGTGGTATTGTACAACATGCTGGAACTACCTAGCAGTGGACTGCCACATCATCTCCATCCCCTTAGAGACGACCTGGAAGAATACTGGGGAAGGAAAATCCTTCCAGCAGGAAAACTCCTAAACAACATATCCAATTATGTAATTTGCTTGGGAAGAGAGAATGTAAGAGATATGGATCTGCAGAAATGAATGAGCAATGATCAGTAGCTTGGCTGATGTTCAGAAGAAAAGTAGTAGAATGGATGGAATTTAGACCTGGGAAAGGATTTATGAAGACTCCTTAGAATGATAAAGTATATGAAACTCCTCCACTAGAGAACAAGATTTCAGTAATCAGATAGACAAGATGAGTCCATGGCATTCACCTGGTTCGTGAACAAAATGGTAGTAATGGAAGCTTTGTGATTTCAGAAGCGTGAGTTTCTCCCCACTAGTAGAGATTTATTAGTGTAAGTTTGAGGTCTTCAATCAGATCATCCTATTAAAGTTATCCTAGGACAGATTAGGGAAGTCTGAGGAGACATATTTTTCCTCTGTTAGCCAACTTCTAATGGGAAGCTGATAACTTTGAACCTTTTCTTTGTAGAAGGGGCAGTCATTTATGTACTAGGACAGACTCTTTTTACGTGATTTTGTCACCCACATTCTTCTAAAAATACTAACATCCCCAGGCTTTTTATCTTACTCACCTTTAAGTCTCCTGTAGAACATTCTTTATGATTGAGGTACTCATTTTATGATAAGTGATGTGTTGTAATGGGTTTGTATCTGTAATAACCTCTGTTTTTACCCTGTAGTCAATTGCTTTTGGCCTGTTCAACGTCCCATAAAATAAGTAGAGTGGGGATTTTTAGTGATTCCTACACTCTTAGAAGGGAAATTTTGTCATACAAAGGAGTAATACTGTGTATTTAAAATCATGAATTCAGTATTTATTATCTAATGGTATGATTAACAACTAAAGCTATGTCCACGTCCATTTCATTATTTTTTTTACAGTAGTGTTCTTAAAATAAGGCAGAAATCCAGCATTGACTGAATCAGTGTTTACTATTATTTTAAGGATTGTTTTAATATGGTGTTCAAACATGAGAATATTTTATAAACTAGTATCAAATATTTTTCACTGACATTTATTAATGAGATTGGAACTTTAATTTAATAAGGATATTAAGAGCTGGATTTAAAAACACATTTGGATCCTGATTTTGTTTAGTATAATCTTTCAGGCCAAATAACCTCATTCAGTTTTAGGGTTCCTAAATCAACAACGGATATTAAAGTTGGAAACTTTTTCAAATGCCTGTCAAAAGTCTCTAAGATTACTTAGGGAAATAGTGATATAATTTTAAGACTTTGGTAAATTTTATATTGCTTTGATTACATTTTTAAAAGACTCTTAGTGTCAAACATAACTGGCTAAAAATTTCAACTGAAGGGATACTTTAAGAAAACCAGAACATTTTATAATAATTTGATAACTTTTTATGAGACATCTTTAAATACTGTAGCAAAATGTCAACAAGATAAAGACATAATATTAATACAAACAGTTAAATGTTCTGATCTAAATATGGTATACTGAGGATAAAATTAGACCAAAAATTAAACAAAATACAGCAAGTAATTTTAAAAATATGTAACCTAGAGGTTAACATAAGCTATTTGAAAATGAGCATATGAAATGTACAGAATTCAGAGTTAAAGGTGAGTGCTCTAGGCATTGAAAAAATTAACTTTGCTTCTCTCAAAGGGGAAAAATGCAGTTGAGTGTAATCTTTTCCATAATAGGAAATAAAGTTTTCAGAGTAAATGTGTAGTGACTGTGATGTAGAAAACTTTCACCTGTATCTTTTCATCATGTACATTAACAAGGTACAGCCTAGTAAAAATGTATCCTAAGCTTTGTCACTGACCAAATCACTGCCTTATATGAAATGCATTGTAATGCATGCTAAATAACCTCAGACTGTGTTGGAACTAGGAACCAGGAAAATTTGATGTCATAGTTCTACTGATGATAAGAAAATAGTTCAACTTCTTGAGGCTTAATTTACTTGTATGTGAAATGGACATGGTAACTCATGTTCTGTCTGATACCAAAAGTTTCTATGCATCAGATGAAAATCTTGAAAGCATGAGAATCAAATGAAAATCCTGTTACACATTTATGTAATGAACAAATTAATGAAGATATATAAATATATACATACATACATACATACATATGCATTTTGAACATTCTCAAGTTCTAAATGAAAAGGACTTTTCTTTGTCTTAAGCTCACAATCCAGTGTGAGAAAATCTGAAAATTTTAAAAGGAATGCCTGGTTAAAATATTTGGATACAGTTTTTTTAATGTATAAATGAATGAAATAGTGGTGAGTTAAACTGGTTGTCTCTTGGATGCCACTGGATGAGAACCCCTTGAATGAGTTCTTTCCTAAAAACATTCTGCTTCATTGAGCAAATCTTTAACATGGGCTCTGCAGTGCTAGAGGCTAAAATGTGATGAATCTAAGTGGCAATTTGGAAACAATGAGCTTGACTCTTTGAGAATCAGTAAGGAAATACTTTAGTACAGGGATTGTGAGGGTGAGATTCAACATGTTTCATATCCAGTATGACTTGGGCCCCATTTATCATGAAAGAGGCTTGGCATAGCTGGACTACAATATCGAGAGGTCCTCACTATGTTAAGTATTTGCCCTTCAGTTGCTGGGGCACATAGTCCTTATGGGGAGTCTTGGAGCATCCTGGATGACAGTGGGCAACCAGGGTGGCATTCAGATGGCTGAGGACAGTGGCTCTTACCACTGATGTATTGCCAAGTTTTAGCAACTGTTTTGGTCATATTGGTATTTACTGGCAAAATATTAGGTCCATGAATAGCAAATTCAAAAGCTATATGAGTCAAGAGTGCAACATAGGGAAATGTAAACATGGTGAATTTTATGGTCAACTTGAGACACAAAGGTAGAACTGCTGTGGAATTGCCAGCCGCATTTTGAACATTAGAAGATGTTGGGAGCCTGGTATGCGATATGAAATTTCTTGAATTTGGAATGTTGGCAATACATTCCATTTTTTTAAACAATTCTGCACAAAGTAAAACATGGAACTGACCTGCTAATCTTCATCTTTTTACTTGGCTTTAGTGTATTACCCAGAGCCAATATACATTTAAATTCTTGGTTCCATAGAAGTGGTTACAGAAAGGAGGAAATGATTTTAAAAGAAAGGACAAGGAGAGGTAAAGGCTCAGAGACAAAAATTTCTACATTTTCTCAGACTGACTCATGTACAATCAAGGTAAAAGGAGATAACTCTGAATTCAAAGATTAGAAAGTGATTGAAATGGCGGTTCATTTTAATTAACAGAGGTGACAATCACCTCAGCAATCTAGAAAGTACAAGAGTTGAGTAATGTTCACTCCAGGTGTTCTCTATATCGTGGTGATTAATGTCAGCTAACGCATTCCTAGCTCATTTCTGCAGAGAAGTGTTTGCTACACACAGTTTAACAGATACATAGAGGTGTGTAAATAGATGCATCTTTGCCATACATAATAATAATTTTTGAGGAAGAGTGGCATAACGTCATTGTAAAGTCCCTAAAAGGGGAAAACATGAAACATTTTAAAAACAACAGAAAGTGTTTTGATATTCCTTCAGATGATTTAAGAATTTACATTTGGCTTTTACTGCAGAAGTTTGTATTAGCTCATGCTTATGTGAGGAGATACTGTTTAGAAAGTTTATTTCCAATGGAGTTCAAAGTATCTATTTCAGAATATGAATTACGCTAAGATTTTACTTGAACTACAGTTAATGGTGGACCAGTTTGCTAATCCAGATTCAGAGGGCAGAGCAAGTGCCATTCTGTAAATGTGAGGATTCCCTGAACAAACCTGTGTCTTTGGGAAGAAAATGGAAACAGAAGAAAAATAATTGTATTTGACACCAAGCCTTAGTACATCCAAGGACAGCTGGGAAAAACAAGGTTGCATATGGCTGAATGGAGAAGTAGCTTGGGGTGACCCTGGAAATGCATCAGAGAACATTCTACAGCCTGGGAGGAGTGAGTTTTGCCTTAGTTTTGGGCAATTCCCCTACATAGTCCCTTTGTCATTCTCGTTGTGGCCCGATTTTAATAACAGTGGGATTAACAGTGCTAATAATATTGCAAGGTAACATTACTGGGGCATTAAAATATAAATTATGTGCAATCTGCTTTTATTTATAAATTAATATTATCCCCTTCATATGCAGATCCTTGAGAGGAGTAACTTAGTTCATTATATGCAATTGGAAATAACAACATGGAATTTCTTTTTAGAAGATTCCTTAGGTGTTGTAAGACCCAGTCCCCTCTCAAACTGGAGTAGCAGAGTTATACAATGAGAGTGAAGAATCCCTTCTTCTAGGGTTGGTTCTTCTGCTGACAAGAAGTATGACCTTGGACAAACCACTTCAGCATGCTGGGTTTTAGAACTCTTTTTGGTAAAATAAGAAGGTAAGTGCCTTTCTTTCCTGTCTCATAACTGTCTATTTTGGGACTTTGAGGACAGGAAGGACCACATATTTACATGAGACTGGAGGTAGAGTTTTAACAGGTTCTAGGGTTCAGTAACCTGAGGAGCCTAAAGAGTAAGACACGTGGAGGAGACATGGCTTTCTGATTGCCCAATGTAAGTTGTAGTAGAGCCTGGTGGTTAAGCATGAATAAGCGGGAACACTCAGAGGCAGCAGATTGGAGCAGAGATGTGGGAGGCAAACACTGAGGGACATGAACATTGATGTTTAGCTTATGCTTCTAATAGGCAGAATGAAAGGTGACTTTGGTTATCTCTTGCTGAATTCCTCTGATGAAGCACATCAGCCTCTTCCCAGGGAAAAAGGATTTCAGGGATTCCTAAAATTAGATGCAAACAAGAGGTACCCATGGTCTCTTGGCCTCCAAATATGAAATCTCCCTAATTCTGTTGGTGGGGAGAGGGTGCCTGCCTTCCCCTGCATACGATGCCCACAGGAGAGGACTGAAGGCTGGGAGAGGGAAAGGCATTTAATAAGGATTTTAATCATATTCTAAAAGTGGGAAGGTTTAGTGGTCAATATCAGAAATGATTCTAATTGTGGAAACATAGGTACATGCATTGATTGCTTTTCCTTTTGTACTGGAAGTGAAGGAAATCTAAGCCCTACATACTTCTGCCAGCCTGACAATCACATACTTGGAATCTGGAGTTAAAACGCATCCAACTGTCTGCTTCTAGCTGTCTTCCAACCCACACAGACCCTGCGGGTCATGGCTGTTTAGGCCTAGCTCCTGCGTCACCAGATTCCTACTCCTGGGTGACTTGGGCTTCTAAAGATCCTTTGTGTGTCACTTTGGGCCTCTTTCTCTTCATTCGCACCCTCATTATAAGCATTAGGCTCTGTCGGGCTTTCTGTTCCCACATTTACCCCTCCTGAATCCCACAGCCTTTGCTCAGCTGCAGCTTTTGCTTCAAGCCAATAGCTTCTGTTTGGTGTCATTGCTGGAAGGCACAGGCCAAAGCGGGTGACCAGGACTGAAAGTTTTAAAACTTGAAAGTCCCCGGCAAACTCAGATCAGTTGGTCACTCTAGAAGGGGGAGAGTAAGGAAACGAAGAATTCCAAACTTAGTGTGGAATATTTACACAAAAACCAATGCTTTTACACTGAAAAGATTAACCTTCTCTTAGCGTATTTCCTATGACCTTGGAAGAAACTCTGTCTCTTTGCTTGCCTTGAGAAATATGTATGTCTTAAAACCCCATAATAAATCCTTCTCTGCTTAAAGCAGCTCCACCAGATTTTCTTCCCTGCGACTGAACTCTACCTGACTCAGTGCCACATGTGTGTTTATGCCAAGGAGATTTCTCTAATGAGCTAAAAATCATTTGAAGAGATCTTGCACCTGGGAGTTCTGTGGATTCTTTTTTTCTCGTCAGGCATTTTCCTCTGTGCCTTTGGTAGCAATGCCCTGATTCTCCCTTAGAGAATCAGCTCTATCCCAGACTTGTTCTGAGTAGAGACGGGGGTGCACTGAGCCTTGGATCACAAAGGGCTTTGTCTTTCTGGCCCTAATGATGGTTGAGGATTTGGCATATGACCCAACAAGGCTAAAGAGGCTTATCTTTTGTGCATTTTACTTGAGCTACTGAGAAGTTTGTTTTTGTTATGTATGAATACTGCAGAGTGAATTTAAACTTACACTTGCCAGTAGACAAAAAGCTGGCTTCAGAATGATGCCAGCAGAAGCCAAGTAAGAGTTGTAAGAGACAGAAAGAGATTGCTGGCAAACTGCTTTGCTGGAACTGCCAGGTATGGTTGTGCCTGCAGTGACATTGATGTTACAGAAGTCAGAAAATACTTCTCTACTTTGCTTAAATGAGTTTGTTTCTGTCATTAGACCCTACAAAAGTACTGAATTACTCACCATGTTAAAATTAAAAATTTAAATGTATAAACACATAAACTTAGGATATTGTGGCTGTAAAATGAGTCAGTTGTTTAAATAGATGCTTTGCATTTAATGTATAATTCTATTTTAAATATTTGATTGAATATATACACCTTCAGGAACACATAGCACATAAAGTGAAAGAAATCAGTACAGCTCTCTCTCTTAGTTTGACACTATTGCTTACTAGCATGATGTCTTGACCAAGTCACTTAACCTCTATTTCATTTGCCTCATCTGATAAATGTAGATAATAGCAGTAATTGCCTCATATAGTTACTGCTTATAGAGGGTTGAAGCAGTCCGGCCAGCAGTCTGACACTTTAATTGAGTGTTAGCACTCACTGATAAGTAATGAACTCATGTTAATTATCTTCAATCTCATTTTAAATTATTTTAACTTAATAGTTTCTAGACAGTTTAGATAAGACATGCAGCATCACATATAAAGGAGTACATAAAACTCTTAAGCATCAAAAATGTTTGAAGCAGTGATATAAATAAGTAGATATAAGAGAAAGGTTGAAGAGTTACATAAAAGATAACACATTATTTTTATATGTGGTCAGGTTTTTGGGGCTGTTATTCCATTAAAAGTATCTTATAATTGTCTGTTATATATTAGTAATTTATTATATAGGTGATACAGAATTGTGTTTCAGTTGATTTAAAAAGCATATTTAGTAGGGTAAATATTGCCACTTTATAATAGTAAACAACTCCATAAACAGCATAATAGTTCACTCCCTTTGCTTTCAAAAAGGGGACAAAAGATTAGAGCTGGATCATATATCCAGTGTGAAAGATAGGGGATTTCAATTACAATTCAAGCTGACTTTTTAAAGTGTTGTTCAAGTCAAATGCTACCCTATGTCAATTGCTTCCAGCTGCTGAATGAGTTTGTAGAATTATAGGGTATTATAGCAACATAGTCTGCAACACTTCTTAATTTCACTTTTAGAACATAGCAAATAAATCCCAAATGCATCAAAGTGTATCAAAATAATAATAATATTAATAAATAGTAAGTAAATAATCCTCTTTCTCCCCTTGCAGAAAGATGTGTAAAGACTGAACCATGTATATAAACTTTTTGTTTAATTAACTAATTATTAATTAATTTTTATTTTAATTTCCAAGTACATGTGCACAGTCCACAGCACTTACATTCCCGGGGGGAAGTTGGTTCACGCACCCAGCACTTTCGTGCTATTTCAGTCCCATTTTTCATTCCTTCTCCTCACCTTAAGCCCATAACATTAAGGGAAATTAATCAGATACACAAGTTTAAATATCGCATGGGTTTTTCTTATGCTAGAAAGCCGAATTAAAAAAAGGAAGAAGAAAGGAAGGAAGAAAGAAAGAGAGAAAGAAAATGAAAAGATGGATGACAGGAAGTTGGGACATAGATCTTTCTTGAAAGGGCGGGACAGGGAAGGAAGGGCGCAGGAGGAAGAAAGCAGTCGGGACATGTGATGCTTTCTGCACAGGTGCCAACTGCGTACAGAAATGTAAACGGCATGTACTGCAAACACGCACAAAGCAAAGGAAGTGACCAAGAGATGTGCATGTAAATTGTTAATGGTAAAATATCAGTTACTGTCAATGTGATCTTACATCTTTGTCTCATTTTTTAGTGGAAAATTTGCATATCTTTAGTACAAGCGTTGCATGCTTTAAAACCATAGCTCATTTTCTTGAAAAATAATGAAGACATTGTTACCTTTCAATACCAAGAAACATTGTGCAGTTTTAATTCATGCTATTGTTATTTCATCAGAACCTCTATGCTATATAATATACTTATATATTATATGTGTATATATTATATATACATCAGAATGAGAGAAAATAGCAGATACTGTCAGTGGTCAGGCAGTATCCCTACTGCCCCGCTAGGTAAACTCTTTGGGTAAAAAAGGAGAGCTAAGTGATACTTTGGAGCAAGTGTACACTTTTACAAAAATTTCTTCCAGAATTCGGTGGTCTCAGGTTGGACTGGAAACAGAAAGGTTTGCTGCTGGTCAGGGGCTTATTCCCCGTTTTTCATTTCTGTTTGCAATTCTTGTCATCTTTGTTTCTTACGCTTTGGCTGAAAAGGGCGGCTCATATTTATTAGAACTAGGTTTCAATAAACATTATGCATTATGGTGAACCAAAGAGTGATTTATTGGTAATTTATCACTTATATTTATGAAAATGTAGCCCCGAGAGCTCCAGAGCTGGTAAATCATATTCTACAGCCTTTCTGTGTTGGGATTTCTTCTCCTCATCTGCATCTACCTCCTTCTGCACACCGTCCAGGCAGACTGCCCCTTACAGCTCCATTCTGTAAGCGCGTGCTCCCTAATACGAAACAAGAGAGAACAACTCTTAGACAATTTCTATTTTGATCCGCTTTAAATTTAATTCTCAAGTTGAAGAAATAATAAACTGATAAAGTACAATTAAATGTGAGGTTACAATTTAATGAGGCCAGAGAAGGGGCAAGAATGTAAAGAGAACAGTAGATTGCATGGATTTTTTAAAGGTTTATTTACTATGATACAGCTGTCTAGAATTTTCACAGCTTCCAGATGCAAACAGCTGTTAGCCCTTTGCTGTTAAAGAAACAAAAGTTCAGAGTTCACGCTGATCCACTTGCTCTAGACTAGTGATGTTTAAGATGACACTTCACGAAGCTGTGCCTTCCAGTCACACACAAGGTTGTCAAGATAGACACGGTGTTCATCGCTCCTCGCTGCTCATTTATCTCTTCTGGCAACCAGTCGAGCAGCAAGCTGCCCCGCTCTTCCTAATGTGTTTATCTCCCTTGGTGATGTCAGCAGAACTCAGCAAATCTAATACTCATGCTCGCGCAGATGTGTGGGTGCTCTTTGTTTACAAGAACTGGCCCTGTATCACCCTCGCAGCTGCTTCCTCTAGATATGGAGACAGGGCTTTGTGTTTGGAGCTCCCTCTCGACACGACTCGGGCCATGAACAAAGCACCGACCTAGCTTGCCTCAGCCTATTTTTTTCCCTTCACAAAATCTGACTCCAATGTGTTTTTTTCCACAGATGTGATTAAAACCACATCTTTTTCCATTTAACACATTTTCTTGGATATAAAATGTTTATAGCAGTAATATGAATGTTTTTTTTTCTTTTTTAGGAAACAGTTGAGGAAAGATAGAATTTTTAAAATACGATTGAGGCAGAAGAACGTTTCTTAAATGTAATGCTGTAGTTTTAAGCAATTAAACACATAAAATGTGTATATTATATATACATGACATAGAAGTTTATAAAACTCATGCCATGGGTACTATTCTGTACTGTTTTAAGTTTTACTGATAGAGTCACTAATCACTGTGTTTCAAGTTACAAATACTTTCATATGATTCAGTGATGAATGCAGAATAGAGAGATAAGAGAACAGTCATAATTAGCTATGGTTACAGTTTCACTTACAGATTCTATGGCAAATCTTTATGTGCTTCATGGAGAAATACTGATTGAATTTAAAATCAGAAAATATTTGAGTCAAGATAGTTCAGAGTATATAAAGTAAAAGATATCACACCTAGTTTTCATCATGGTGTTAAGGTAATTTAACAGTTTCTCATTTGTATGTGAGGTGTACATTTTATGCCCAATAGTGTTGTAACAACTTTTGGGTCCATCTTTGATTAACAACTAAGTTGTATGTAATTTACTTAGTGTTTACATTTAGACGGAAAAACATTATGTATTTGTGTTATATTGATCCTTTTTAGGTTTTTATTAGCAGATACAGTCATTCAGTAATGCTCCCATTCCTTGTGCGAGTTCATACATGTACATAACATATCTCAATTATTCTGTATCCCTTTTCCTCGTCTTTCTTCCCTCGTCTCTTTATGATCCTTTCTCTGTTTGAAAAAAAATAAATCAATCTTTCTACTTCCTGCAATTTTCTTTCATTTTGATTTCGCTCTGTATTTGCATTTTGGGTTACTCATAAGACAAACCATGAGATATTTAAGGTTGTGTGTTTGATTTATTTCACTTAAGATCATGGTCTCAGGGTGCACTCATTTTCCTACATGTGACAAGTTCCTCCCTCTCTATGGCAGAGTAGTACTTATTGTATATAAATACCACCCTTCCTTTATCCAGTCATTATTAAGGGATATACTGGCTTCTGCCAAGATGTAGCTATTATGAACTAAATTCCACTGCTATAAACATGCGTATCCACTATCAATGTAATATGATGTCTTTAACTCTTTTAGGAAGATACCTAGAAGGGGAGAACCTGGATCAAACGGAAATTCTAGTTTTAGTTTTTTCTGTGGAATCTCCACACTGATCTCCGTAGTAGTTGTGCTAGTTTGCATTCTCCTCAAGCAGATATAAAGTTTCTTTTTCCCTTCACTCTTGCCAGCATTTGTCATCTTTTGATTCATTGACAGCAGCTGTTCTTTCTGGAGTTAAGATGGAATCTCAGGGATGTTTTAATTTGAATTTCTCTCATGGCCAGGTGTCTTTAAGAACTGTACCTGGGGGCTGGGGATATAGCTCAGTGGAATAAGCGCTTGCCTAGCAAGCGCAGGGTCCTGAGTTCGATCCCCAGTACTGAAAAAAAAAAAAAAAGAACTGTACCTGTTTAATCTTCCAGCAGATTAAGTGTTTCACTCTGAACATTTAGAACTTTGATCCATTTTGAGTTCAGTATAGCACATCATGAGAGATATGGGTCTAGATTCAATCTTCTGCACATGGATAGCTGTTTTCCCAGCACCACTTGTTAAAGGGGCTATCTTTCCTCCCCTGTGTTGTTTTTGGTCCCTTTGTCAAAGGTTAGATAGCTGTGTATCCCTGGGGTTGTTTCTGCATCTTCTATTCTGTATTTGTTCACATGTCTGTTTTTCTGTCAGGACCACGATGCTTTCATCTCTGTAGTTTTGTGGTGTAACTTCAAATCCAGTACTTGTGATGTCTCCTGCTTTACTTGTGTTGCCCAGGGTTGTTTTCCCTATTCTGGGTCTCTTCTGTTTCCATATGAATGTTAAAATTTATTTTTCTAGTTCTGTGAGGAATGCTGCTGGCATTGTGACTGGGATTGCATTAGATCTATCAGTTTTGGAAGTACGGCCATTTTGACTACATTGGTTCTATGTATCTAGGAACGGGAGATATCTTTCATATTCTGATGTCCTCTGTGATCTTCTTTTTCAGAGGACTATAGTTTTCATTGTAGATGTCTTTCACTTCCTTTGTTGGGTTAATTCCTAAGTACTTAATGTTTCTTCATGCTATTGTGTATTGTATCTGCTTCCCAATTTCTTTGTCAGACAGTTCATTGTTGGTATATAGGAACACTATTGATTTGTATATATTGATTTTGTATCCTGTTACATTGCTGAATTTGGTTATTAATTGTTAGAGTCTTCTTTGGGATTTTTTGGTCTTCTTTGTAGAGGATCATATTTTCTGTAATGAATAGTTTGACTTCTTCTTTTCCTGTACATATTCCTTTTGCTGATTTTTTTTTTTTTTTTTTTTTTTTTTTTTTTTTTTTTTTTTTTTTTTTTTTTTTTTTTTTTTTTTTTTTTTTTTTTTTTTTTTTTTTTTTTTTTTTTTTTTTTTTTTTTTTTTTTTTTTTTTTTTTTTTTTTTTTTTTTTTTTTTTGGCGGTACTGTGGATTGAACTCAAGGCCTTGTGCTTGCCAGGCAAGTGCTTATTCCACTGAGCTATATCCCCAGCCCCTTGCTGATTTTTATATCTTTTGAGAAATGATATTAAATGTCATTATATAACAGTGAAAATGTTAATTCGTACCCAAACTGTGTTTTTTCCAGCTACGTCGTCACCTATGCTTCTTTTGCTATATTTTTAGACAAGTTATGATCTCAGAATGTCTTGTCATTTTAAAACATTTTAAGAGACAAGTCTTTTGTTTGCATCTAAGACTAGTCAAAAATATTGTATGGATGTTATAATCATGTTTTGATACTAGTTTGAGTAAAAGCTCAGTTGTGTACTGGCCCTATGTGCAAAGATCTCAGAGTACAAGTTTTCATATAATCAGACATTGGCCATATACTATTCTTAGTGTTCTCATTTTATAAATTTAGGAATTGGCACTTGGAGATTTAATGTGAACTGGCCTGTGTTGTTAGGACCCCACAGGCCATAGATAGCATTAGTTTTTCTAACAAATTACTTTTTTATATGAATTTATGCAGTTATAAGTTAAATTTTAAAAGAATAGTCACATTTTGAAATTCCACATTTTAAGTAATACTGAATGGAAGTATTTTAAAATTGTCTGGCTGTTTTATGTAATTAGAATTTACAAAGAAATAGTTAATAAAAATCTAACCTCAAATAAATACCTTTGGTTGTTTCTGATTTTTTTGCACTACATTAACTTTCTGTTCAAATCTGTTCATGGTTAAAGTAGGATGGAAAAAGACCTTAATAACTAAACCTGGTGTTTATAAAAAAAAATTTAAAAGTCATGGTGAATGAAATCTCTCAGAAAAGAGCTGCCACATATAATCACAGCCTATCATATGCATATATGTAAATGTCACAATAAAGTAAATGCTTTTATTGTGGATTAAAAAAATAGAAAGGTTAAATTTGGTTAGGCCCATGTTACCAGTATATAAGGGAAACTGAACTTTGAGGGTGGTCAGATGAAGACATCAGGCCTATTCACATTCTACCTCTTTGCCACAATAGAGTGGTGACAATGTAGTTGTTTTTCTGTTTTTTTTTTTTTTTTTTTTTTTTTTTTTTTTTTTTTTTTTTTTTTTTTTTTTTTTTTTTTTTTTTTTTTTTTTTTTTTTTTTTTTTTTTTTTTTTTTTTTTTTTTTTTTTTTTTTTTTTTTGACAATGTAGTTGTTTCCACTTAGTCTGCAGGTCGCTCAGGGACTCTATAACTGTGGCCCGTTAGTGTTTGTGTTATTAACATAAAAAAGTTTTTCTTTGCAGGTTGAGTTAACTTTTATCATAATTAACAGTAATCACAAGTGTTTATACTTCTTATTGGATCCAAACACACAGGGCTGGGCAATATATATTTAATACATTCAGTAATCTTTTTTTCTTTTCTTTTCTTTTTTTTACATTCAGTAATCTTTAGTGTAGGCACCATTATCATCCCCATTTTATAGAGAGAGATTTTAAAAAAGGCCAAGTTCACATGGTAGCTGTGGTTTTCTACATCCTGCAAAATGCTTTCCCCTTCAGTGTGAGCAGGAGCTGTGTGTGTGATGGGCTCTTATTCCCACAGTGGTAGTAAGTCCTATGGCAAAAGGGTCTTTGTAGATGTATTAAGATCCCTAATCAATTGACTTCAAATAAATGATAAAGAAGTTATCTCTTCTGTTTATAAGCTAAAATTGTCTCTAATGTCTGCCCGACTCTAGAACCATTGCTCTTTTTCATGTGTGTACTGTTTCCCTCTATAGTCTGCACGGTCATTGTTCTAATCTTCTGCTTTGGCTGTGAATCTAAGATCAAAGGTAGGCAAAACACCATTCAAAGCTTGTTTATTCAGCTTTGTATTCCTGGTAGCAGCCTATGGATATAAGAGCAGGAATTGGCCCTGGGCTGGTCCAGGGTGGTACAGAGAGAAAGAGCAGAGCTGGAGAATTTGTGAACACTCACATACTCAGTGTCAACTCCATGGTGCTCATATCCAGTGCTGACCTCTCATGCTTAAGTTGACATTTTGCTAGATACGTGCAAACTGTAGCTGATATAAGCAACACTTTGGATTGTCACTAAACGTGTTGGTATCTTAACTGATGTATGCTTTCCCGATAATTGTGTTACTCTTTGTTTCTTTATAAAACATGATCCATCAGATATACTTATATCTCTTTCTGACCAAAGAAAAATTCTATCAGAGAGAGAGAAGAGAGAATTGAAATGCAAGCAGGAAAGCTGAGGACATGAATGTTCCCACCAAGACTCAATTTTTTTAGGATTATGAGGAAAAATCTAATGTGGGCTCTTATGGCAGAGCGGACCTGCTCACTGGGGGTTGTAAGACAAGTTCTGTGGCCAGTATGGCCCTAGGGCAGTAGAACAGACCTGGCCTCATCAGGGCGTCCTCGGTAAAGGAGTCAGAGTCACGTGCCCGTTTCCCTACAGCACAGTGAGGTGCGATAAGAGCTGCACGCTTTATCGTTACCCAAGAAAGGACAGACGTCGCTGAGATAGATGTAGGCCGCCATTGTGGGGGTCATCTGTGCTCTGTGTGAATAAGGACCTGGAAAGAAGAGTGGGGTGTCTCAGAAGGGAACAGCATGGGCAGACAAGGAACAAGCACTGGACGCTGTGTCTCCTTCCTCCCCCACACCACAAACCCTCTGGTGTTCCGGAAGCCCCTGAGGGAAAGACCTTAAAATATTTATATTTCAGGGTTATATATCTGTATTCAGTGGGAGAACTGTTCAAAACAGAACTGTTTCATAGTATAACAGTAAAGAAAATGGTGCTACTTAAAAACCTGGCCGTGGGGCTATATAAGTGTAATTGTCCAATTTTATTAATAGCAGTGCCTTGGTATTGACTTTGTCACATTAACCACCATCAACAGCATGCCCCAAATCAGCACCCATGGAGATCATGATCTGTCCAAGTCTATGTAATAAATGACTGGCTAGAGCTTCCCCAGACTCTAGTTTTTTACCTCGTCTTTGTTTAGCTTGTGTTGGAATAATATTTATCTCTAATACCAGAAAGCTGAAGGCTCAGATTCATTTATTTTCTTTCCATTTTTTTATCATGCTGTGAAAGATCAGGGTAGGTGGATATCCATGTAGGTTGAGTGTTTAATGGAATAAGGCATACAGAAAATTGGTTGGGTCTTAAAAGGGTTGGATTTGGAAAGACAGACAAAAGAAGGAAGAGGAGTGTGTATTCTTGCACGAGAGGACAGGGAAGGGGCGTGTAAGTGGCACTTTAGAAGGGTTGACATGAAGTGGGGGGTGCTTTATGTCTGGGAACAGATTAAGCAGGAAGCTAGAGGCCTGCAAGGGAACCTCAGGCAGTGTAGGGCCCTCCAGGTCTTGAAAATGACAGGATGGGCAGCCGTCAGGAACCCAATGTAATGGCAGAGAAGAGGAATTAGAGATGGTGTGAAGACAGAACACTGGGTAGCTGGACTAGAGAATGCACTGCTGTAGTCCCCAGACCCTGTGCATGGTGGATGCTCCACTGATATTTGTTGAGTAAGTAAATGAAAATATCCATAAATTTACACAAAGAATAAATTAGTATTTCAAAAGAATGAATTGGTTTCACAAATACTGGCAAAGAAAATGTGAAATTTTAATATAAATTGATAAATTCAGTGAGATGCAAAACTTTAACAGATTGTTGTAGGTGAGTCAATTTCTGCCTGGCTAACTTGGATAAATGCTTAGGCCATCTTACAGAAATCTGTCCCTTCTCCTGGGATGAGTGTATGTGGACTTCACTCTTCTATTTCCTGTCTGGTTTTATCCTGTTTGTGTAAGAGACCATGATCAAAGGTACTAAAACTCCCTTCTCATCTGTTAAAGAAGATGATGATAGAACTTAGGAAATCCCTTTATATTATCATTAAGAAAACTCTGTTTGACTCATTGATTGACTGATTGATTGATTGAGACAGGGTCTTGCTATGTAGTGCAGGTGGCCTCAGACTCATGGAGTTTCTCCTGCCTTAACCTCCCTTGTGCTGGGAATACAGGGGTGTACCACTGCACCCAACTAATTTTAAGTGAGTTTCACAGACTGCTATTCCTGGCTCCTACTTTTCTTGATGCTACCTCAGTAAAAACTAGAGATTCAAGAGAAATGACCACTTGGAATCCCAAGCCCTTGGGTTGGAGGGCTCAGATAAGTACTAAGACATTGATGCTAATTTAAAAAATGGTGAACCATAAAAATATGGTGCACCACAAAGATGGTGAAACAGAATCTGGAAGTGTCTGGAAGAAAGATGGTTGTAATATGTTTATCTTTAGTTGTAAAGACAATACGCAAAAATATAATAGTTCCTGAAGTCTTAAGTGTTTCATGACTGGCTAGGCACAGATGACCCGGCATCCTCCCCCAGAGCATGGGATATTAAAATACCATTTAGATCCTTGAGGTAAACTGATATTTTCACCTCATAAAAATACCTCTACATGTTCACCTGGGAAGAAGAAAAAAGTGACATTTTCTGGAGGCTTTCATGAAGAACCCCAGTACCCTTTTTTAAAAAGAAGAAATGGCAAATTTTCCTTTCCAGATGTTTGGCGATGGGAGGGAGGAGCGAGGGAGGAAATTAGTATCCTTAATCCTTTCAATGGTGTATTTTTTCAAAAAAGTGTAAAATACTGAACTAAATGCATGCATGTGTACATATGAGCAGACATGCCAACATTATCAACAACTCTAACATCTTTTTACCTCCTGTATTTGATTCCTGCTCTGCTTGTGGGTTTTTTTGAGTGCGAAGCTTTCACCAGGGGCTGGATTTGTTCTTCCATTAACTTCCCTGAATTTCCTGTGTGATTGTTCTTCCTCGCTTTTGAAGCCAGTTAAAGGTGTCCAGCTTTTCAGAGTCCATTCCTAACTTCCTCATTTTGTCACTGGTAAGTTATAAATCCCTGCCATTTAATTTGCTAGTTTTTCTCCTCTTATTGAAATTAATATTTGAAACTTAAATTCCAAAATTAGCACTGAATATTTTGGACACTTTATAGCTCCTCAGCTGTTCTGTAGTGTCAGTGTTTTCCACTGCCCTTGACAACTCACAACGCTAAGTGCCCAATGACAGTCTGTAGAGGTTTCACTATAATCCACCTTTATCCATTAACAGACAATCACTAAAGTGCTTACTAGACTAAACATATTTATCCAACCAAATCACGCTTTACAATGCAAATCTGCCAATCAGACCCAAGCTATTAACAAGGAACTGCTTTAAGGGGATTTGGGTGTTTGTGCTGTGAAAAGCCTGCTTACCTCCAACAAACCACTAAACCAAATTAACATAGCTGTATCCTCATAAAAGAAGCCAGATATCCTGTTGTGAAAATCAGAGAACTTGGTGGGACAGGCCTCCTTTGATGGCTCACCGTGTGGCAGACAAGGCTTCAGACTGCAAATCTGGCGACCACAAAGTCATTAGGAACCTCCAGTATCAGGCTTTTGATAACTTTAAAAGCAAAATAAAAATGTAGCATTGAGTAACTCAGTAAGTCGTCAACTTACTCAGTTACTATTATAATTGCAGTAAGTGCTGTAATTGTTGGATAAGGCTCCTTAATTCTAATTGCTCCTTCAACCAAAATCATGTTGTAAAAGTGCTTGCATTAGCCAAAAATAAAATCCAAGAGACACAAATGTGGTAGTAATAATAATTCTTTTTATTGGCCTGGCAGAGAGGAAGAGAACAAAGCTTTAAAAACTTCAAAGTTCTTACCAGAAAAAAAATTCAGAATTGGAGAAACTCATATACTCTTTGCCCCTTTATTAGAACAATACTTACTAAGTGCTATCACCACAAGTTAAAGCTTTGACAACATTCTTTTTCTTATAGTCTGCAGGAAAGTTACACCATGCATATTGCTGTACTAATTTAAGATTTCTGTCACAAACTACATTACACAGCCCTGTATATCCTCATCCAGAGCTCTTAATCGCTTCAGACTTATTGGTATTATACCTCCTTTAAATACCAATATTTTAAAGCAGCTTTGACACTTGGGAGGGTTTGAGGTAATTTTTTTCCCTCCACTTAGCCACCAAAAGAAGAAAGGTAGAATTTACTAAGGGTTAAGCTACAGACACAAAGTAAATAGCAATTCCTAAAATAATAGGCCATTATGCTGTGCATAAAAAGCAAGCTACTGTATCTCAGCTCCACACTTCTGGTACTAAAATGAAATATGAATTTCCAGTCTTCACTGTTTATCAAAAATAATGAGCACTTTCCTATTTTAGTAGACTTTATAGGCACTTCTGGGGAAAATATTATGTGCGGCTAGAACAGGCCTTATTTTGGAGGTCACTCTTCACTCTGGAATAATTTCCAAAGCAAATAAACTACAGAATGTGCATTTTCCCAATGATCAGCTGAGGGGAACTTCAAGCCAAAGCAGAAGATTGCCATGCAGCAAAATGTCTGTACTTTGCTGGAAACGCTTTAGGAACATGGGCATATTTCAGACATGGAGATTATACATTAAAAGTTCCTGGTTGTTTGTAGAGACCTTTAAGTTTTCTTTACTGTGCTTATCTCTCAGGTACAAGAGTGATGTGAGTTGCTAGATGAAGCATGGTATATTCTGGGGGCTGGAATTCTGCTATACCATGCATGTAAAACAGTCTTGATAAACTACTTAATTAAAAATTTTAATAAACATCAGTATATATTTTTCAATATTTGAATTGATAATATGATTGTATAGTATGTGTGGGTCCCATTTATAACAATGAATGTTCTTGTTAAGTTTCCTGCACTGTTTATGAAAAAGTTTGAGAATAAGGTCTTAAAGTGATAAATATTTTATTTCATGCATAAGCCTGGAGTGAAAAAACTCCGTAAAATCACAGTGAATAACTATAGTGGAGAGTTTAGCTTTTGCTTTAAAATATTTTTTAAATAATTAAACTATCATAGAAGAGAATACAAATGCAATCACGATGTTGTTGATATTTTGGGCCCAAACCCCAGGCTTCACATATGCTACAGAACCACTCTGCCACACTCACACAGGTATTTCAAAGTTTTTTTTTTTTTTTTTTTTTTTTTTTGGCAGTACTGGGGATCAAACTCAGGACCCTGCACTTGCTAGGCAGGCACTTATTCCACTGAGCTATATCCCCAGCCCTCACACAGGTATTTCTTCCCAAAATCATTGCAAAGGAAAAGCCCTGAGGAGCTGAGGAAGGGTGTATGAGAGAGGCATGCAATTTGTATGCCTGTCCTCCGAAGCTTTACCCAAGGGAAGTCATACAAAAATCATATTTTTTAAAAACCAAATTTAGAATAGGTCATTGTTTTGAAAACATCAAAGACTCTTTATTGGTATCTATCATATGGAAAGCAAGACTGCTTATGATCTGCCTTAGAACAGATGGAGTTTCATTTAGGAATTTCTTCTTGAGACATCCTTGACCTGAATCTGACAAAAAATGATTTGTCACTGTACAAGAATGTTCCAGTGTACAGCCTTGTTTTATCATCTTGCAGTCTTGAAAAATGAGTATGTTAGAACATGTTGAAGAATGGCAGCAGCGTTCACCATCGATTCGGCCTTGTCTTTCGTAGGAGTCAAAGTACAACATGGTCAGTTGCTGTCCTCCACCCCTTCCTCTCTGTAGATGGAAATAGCTGCAATTAAAAAAAAAAAACTATTAACCACTTTTTCCCTTCTGGTATTTCAGAAGATCCTCTGCTTCTTCCTTTTTCTATCGGGTACCGCCTGAAACTCAAGTCTAAAGAGTTAAATTATTTACTTCTCATAATTTTGGGGATGTTATAGAGCAAAATTCATTTTTAACTTTAGTTTCCAAAAGCTTAAAATATAAGAGATTGGAGATTTGAGCAAGGGTCTGCAAGCTTAATAATTTGGGGATTTTTTATTCCCAAACCCAAAAGCATTTCTCTAGGCTGAAATGTGGGAGGTAAGAAAGAAGGGAAGGGTCCTGAGAAGACACTTTGGTGGATCCTGGAAAAGGGATCCCAGAGCCCCAGATTTAGTTAGATCCACAGGAATTTGGAAAAACATCTAATGGTTTCACGGACTTTGAATGTAGAAGGGAGCCACTGGGGGTGGTGGCACCCCAAGGGGAGTGAGTTGTGGAATGGGCTCCCAGGAGGCATAGCGAGCAACACACAGCCTTGCAGGTTTCGGAGGTACAGGCTGACAGGCATGATAAGATGTGGTGAAGCAACCCCAGCGGGGAAGGAGCCATGTGCACAGGAATGAGTACCACTTCAGTGCCTGCACAGACTGATGCCTACGAACCAGCTGGGACAGTGGACGCTACGGAACTTGCCTTAGTTTCCTGGCCTTCGAGCTATGTTGTCAACCTAGGCTTTAATCCCCCAAATGATGGCTGGTTATATCCACTGACTGAGATTTGTCTTGTGCTACAGAGTTGAGAAGCATAATATTAGTTGTGCAGAGCTATGGAATGAAAGACATTTAGATTATATTGCTTGTCAATGTAAATTTATGATCTATAATTGATGCTATCTATATATCATCAGTGTTTCTAAAACTATGTAACATTACAACAGCCAAAAAAAACACAAAAAACAAACAACCCTCTTTGTCCCTCATAATTATTTTACATTTATCCACCATAAAAATTCCTCTCTTGGCTCCCCTGTTGGAACCCTTCCCCCAAATTTAGAAATGTGAAATATATGAAGTCTAAAGTGAACATTCTCTGCTCTGCTCCACCAGCCCTCCTCGTCTGACACATGGACACTGGTTTTGCTCCACATGGACAAGGTCTGTTAATGAGCACTTTTCACTCATTTAAAGGCCATAGCATAATACACATCCTCACTTGAGGTTGAAGAAACTAAAGAAGGTTTTACTTCATCAGTTTAATTTTAAAACTGAGGTTTTATCCTTATTTTATAGAAAATATGAAGCCTATGACATTCCTCCATTATGACCTGCCTCAACAATAAGAAAACATACAGTATGTGAAGAGTCCTAACCAGATTTTTTGTTTTATTGTCATCTAAAAAGCTCCAGTGACGCAAGAAGTTACAGAAATCATGGGGAGGAGGAAAACCTACTAATGTACAAATTATATTAATTTAACAACGGGCCCCTCAGTGTTGGTCAATAATGGGAAATTATGTTAAGGTCAAATAAACCATGGGCTTTGGTTCAAAAAACAGTCACAAACAAGCTAGGTTCCTCCCAGCTGCTTAGATTTTTATCTTCTCTTGGAAAAACTTAATATACCTTCAATCCTTGAGTTGTGGTGAAGCTTGAAAATGAGGAAAAGATATCATGTGACTAGAAATTCATTTGACTTATAGCATTAATGAGTAAAGAAAAAACCAAGTAAACAATTTTTTTAACTTCTATCACTGTGTATTTTATTTTGAAAGAATTCTACGACTCTATGCAGGTAAATTATCTTTATACTTTACATTTACTAATGATCATTTTAGCCTATGAAATAGTCTTTTTGGAAATGATAGGGTCATTAAACATGGGGAACTAAAAAACAATTTAAAAATATAGGGAACTTCCTGTTCTCATTTTAAGCTTTATCTTTTATTATCCCTAAAGGCGATAAAATATAATAAAATAAACATTCAGTTTCTTTTTTGGACTAGACACATTTTAATCTCTCACTTGGATTGCACAAAAAAATGTATCACTGCATAAAGTATTATTGAACAACACTACTTCACAACTTTGGCCTTTTATCAAGAGGGGTGAAGATCTAACAGTTGTTGGCATTATTTCATTCCTTACCTACCGTGTAAAACAAAACTTTTCTATAAAGAGCATCCCTATAGTAATACTGTAGCTATCATTCTACTAAGTTTGCTCTTCTGACTGATTATCCAATTGGCCAACTGAGGAAATTTTTTATAGAGTTTAATGTAGGGAACAACTAAAATAATTTATTAGATTACTATGAAACTGATGAGTTCTTTATATGCAAGCTTAAATACTGATTATGTGATTATTCTTAGCTTAATCTTAGCATGCAAACCACATTCCTGTAGATTTTTTTCTTTCTTGTAGTACTGGGGATCAAACTCAGGACCTTGTGCTTGCCACACAGGTGCTTATGCCACTGAGCTAAATCTCCAGCCTCCAAACCATGCTCATAAGAACAGAGTTGTGCACATACTTTCATTTCCCTTTCATTCATTCTTTCTTCCTCTTTTTTCTTTCCTTTTCTTTTTTTCTCAGCATTTATTGTCTGTGCTTAAAAAGAATTTATAAAAGAACCATCATAACATAAATGTGTATGTATTTAGTGTGCTTACAATGCCTTGTACATTTTAGAATTAATTTCTAGCATCCTAGTGTACTCACAGAAACAATTCTGGGCTCGCACTTTTTTGGAGCATTCACATTAAGTCACATGAGAGAACTAGTCTATTTTAAAGAATCTTTATGTTCATTATCTTTATTTTTTTCCTGTGTTTATTTTTGAAATCCACTTTTACTGAGTTTGTGGAATAACAGCTTACACTGAGGAAATGAGTCAGTGTCAACCAAGAAATAAAAGGATTAAGTTCTGAGCATGGTTAAGCTTATTGAGTTCCAAGTGGCAGAATTTCGTGGTGGGTTGGTAAGTTGGAAGTGTAAGAATCTTGGGCACCCCAATAACCAAGACGTCAAGATGACATCTTGATGAAGGATTAATAAAATTGGATTGTATATTTCCAAACAGCTATTAGGAAGAGTTATCAACTTTCTCAATACAAAGAAATGACAAAGGCTTAAGGTGATTGCTATGCCAGTTACTCACTCCAATCAGATTCTAATATGTTGTGTATATGTGTTGAAATATCATACGATACTTTCTATAGTTTATATATAATATAAATATATAATATATACTTTATATAGTTTATATATAATAATTGTACAATTATTATATACAATTAAAAACTAAGATTACTTTTCAGTGATATAGAATTGATGCTTAAGATGACACAAGTATATATCTGTCAATTTAGATAAATAGAAGCATTATTCTGTATAAAGATTTGTTAAGGCTAGTATCTATTTCTAAGTCAAATATTTTTGAGAGGAAGTATTTCATTGTTTCTTTGAGGGATGGGTGCTTTTTAAAATTTTTAAATTAAATGCACATCCATCACTTTGAATTTTAACTATGTTTAAAGCACAAACATATACATTGTCATCGTTGTGCTAAGTGTTGGTCTTCCCGCCTAAGAGTCGGATATCATTTTCCTACGGTACTCATTCTTTTTCAAAACGCTTCTCTGGGTATCTGTAAGTCTCTGCTTTTTCAGGGCCAAAAGGGCAAAATGAAGATTTGATAAAAATCAAATATGGTCAAAGTTTCCTCTTAAACAGAATTTTATGGTAGTAAAGAAATGATTTTCTAAGCCTTTAGTAGCAATTCCCTTTGTTAGTGGAGTTGTAATATACATTGTACTTGGTGAGTATTACACTCAAATTTATATTTAAAAATTTTTCTATATTAAATACTCAAAAGCACTGTGAGAAAATTACTTTGTATTTTCTTTTAAAATGTACCTAGAAGTTTGGATTAAAAAGTAAAATATTTTTAAGAACTACTAGACTATTAGTAGGTATGGTAACCCCTGGACATTCTTAATGGTATTTTTAATAACAGAAAAATATGTTATTAATGAAGTCATATTTCATAATAATTTTCCTATGATAATGTTTTTATGAATCTCTATATAATGATTACAACACCATGAAGCTGTGCATTTATGGATTCTCATAAAAAGATTGTACATTTGGAACTATATGATCTTAGGAACTTATGTATTACTCTGATTACTTTCTGCTTTTAATCTCTTTCCCTGCTTGATATGTGAAAATAAAACGAAAGTTATATCTACCAAACATAGTACACAGTATATATTCTATGTATCAGATACACAAATTGCTGTCTGTACTTAATTCTCATATTAGCTTTACTATTAATAATCTATTTTACAAACAAAGAACCTAAGAGTGAGAGTGATTGTGATTTGCCCAAAGGTGCTTGGTTAAAAATTGACACTGGTGGGAGGCAAGCCTAGAGTGTATGATGCGAGAGCTTTTAGTGCTAAGTCACTGCGTAATTGAGGTGAGTAGAATCGTCATTATACAAGGAAGGAGAAAGGGATTCAAAAATAAAATAACTTGTCCAAAATAGGGTAAATGGATCAATAGGTTTAACTGAATAATCTAACTCTAAATTCCAACTTGGTCTGGTATACTTACTCACGTTATCAAGGCAGACAGAGCAAAGGACAGGACCAGATCATCTGAAGTGCCCGCTGAATAAAAATGAGAAGAGGGTAGCAAACCTGGCCTAGAGTGCCCAAGTTGAACTGTTCAGCGCCTGTAAACTTGCCACATGGTTTAGAAATCAGTTCGTATCTATTTCAACTTTCTTTACTGGGACGGTGAAAACTTTGCAAGAGTAAACATCTTTTATCCTTTTAAATAAGGCTTATATTGGCAATTGAGTAAGAACCCAATGCTATTCCTAGGAATTTTTGGAGACACAGAATCTCTCCTTGTGATATATACTTGAGTACATTTGTGTCAGTTCATTTATTTGCATATGCAGGAGTATTCGGAGCTTGGCCTGACTTGGAGGTATCCTTAGAGAGTGTGAGGTGTAATTTAGGGTGACCAGTGCCATCTTTAGTCAAGAGCTGCTGCAGTAAACACAAACTTTTAAAAAATGAGTGAATAAGGAAAGGAAACTAGACTTAAAAGGAAGACTTTTTTATTGGAGAATTTGTAACATAATTTACCAATCTGCTGGACATTTACAGAGGGCTACTTTTAACATAATTTACCAATCTGCTGGACATTTACAGAGGGCTACTTTAACAACATGCTAATTGTTTAGTAGTTAAAGATGAAAATTGAAGCACAACACGTGCAGGGCTTTACGCACATGATGATGTTGCAGAAGAGAACGCAGATGAGAACGATTTGTCATGAGCTTTTTGTATGTTGTACAATGACTAATGATGTTGATCTCTGATTACTAGCTTGTACAACAATTTGGATAGTGTCATCATATTTTTAATTCTTGAGGGATAAAGATTAGAAGAATACAGAGAAGTTCCTGGAAAAGGTAAAAAGTAATAACAGAGAGAGAAAAAAATGCAGATTTCCATAGGGGCTCGAAGATGTTGACTTAATTCCAGGAAAAATGAAAACACAAAAGGACCATCCCGGTGGAATCTGCATCTCCGTTGATTCCGCTAACTTTAATCATTCTTCAGTAATAGAGGTTCTGGCCTAGGAGATCAGCCTCTGAAATTCAAATGTGAGCTTTTTCTAATTAGAAATAAATACAATATTTTCTGAGGGCTTTAAAACGTTTAAATTCTTCCCAGTTTTCTCTCGGGGTTCTCACTAGGATTGGAATCAAAAAGTACTTATTAAGCAACCACTTTTGAAGAACAATGTACTGGTTCTTTGAGGAGTTACTGAAGACGCATGACATAAGGGGGTTGCAGAATCTGCAACAAGTGAGTAACATGAAAGAGTATAATTTAAAGGTCTAGAGTGTAAATATTATGAGCTTTTGAGGAGGGCACCCATTTTCTGGAAGAAGCGGAACTAAAGCCAGATTTTGCTGGGTGAGTGAAATGCAGGGGAGAAGATGAGCAGAGGCTCAAATGAGAACTTTCTCGGAGGGAGAGGAATTACAGATGGAGTCTGGGCAATCTGAAGACGTCTGTGATGCTCATGTAGTTGGGGAAAATTTCATGGAGAGAAGCGGATCGGAGGTGGAATAAGGGCAAGGCTCAGCTGGTAAGCCCTGTAACAGTCAAAGATGATGGCGTGTGTGTCTCTTAAGGGACCACGGAAACGACCAGTTATTCAGAGGATGGTTAGAGAAGCAGAAGAACCTTTCCTCTTTCAATTACTTTCAATGGTTCCTTTATCAAAAGGTGATTGACTCTCTTTCATTAGTTCATGATAAAAGAACATATTATTTAATGTTTTAGGGGAACATATTATTTTAAAAAATTTAATGTGTAGTTAAAGAGTTTCTCTTTGGGTTGAGAACGTAGGTTAGTTCCAAATTTCTTTCAGATTTTTTTCTCATTGTTATGGTTTGTGTAAATATTGATTCATCCTCTAAGTGAATTATGGATAAGAAGATTTTTTGAAAATTCTAGAACACGGCATTCCAGGAAACCTCATATCTGTTGATGAATGGCTATTGGCATATAGGAGTCTGGCATGTGGTTGAGAAGAAGGGATCCAGCTGACATGAGAAAACCTTGAGAAGGAAACCATAATCCCCTTTCAAATTCATTGCTTATTAAGGAGCTAAAATGATTAAGCAGCTGGAGGTTTTGATGTATGAGGAAAGATTAAAAGAATTACATGTGTGTTAGTTGGCTGGAGAGCTAAGGAGTGTGTGTGTGTGTGTGTGTGTGTGTGTGTGTGTGGTGGGCCTGATAGCCATTTGCAGATAATTGAAGGTATAATCCCCAAAGAAGAAGAAGGATTGTGAAGGTAGTCCTTAGGGGATTATCTAAGGGTAATGAATGAACTGAAGAAAAGAAAAAAGATTGTTTCATCAGGAAGACTTTCATAATGGGTGAGATTTAAGAGGCCATAAAATAATCTCCCATGAGAGGTGGTGAAATTCCCATTGCTTGAGTCACGAAGAGAAGGCCTATAAAGTTTGGGAATTGTATAAGGCTGCTTTAGTCAGGGAACGGATTTGGTAACCAAGATCTTCCTCGTGCTGATGTTTTATAGCTCAATTTCTAAGATGAATTAATTGGTAAACAATAAATTTGGAAACTCCTCAGGAACGGAGTCTACCTTATCACACATATAATTTTCTTCAAGTAATGAAGACATGTTCCACCCTCCTTCCTCTTCCTATTTCCACATACTGTCCTTGACACAGGAACAGAAAGACCCAAGGAGGGAGGATTGCAAGATTGAAAGGATAAGCAGCGCTGCAATTCAGCGAAGGGCAGTATTAGGGAACGCTCCCTGGATGACAGCCTTTCTCCAAACATGACTGCTGTTATTTTGTGACTGCTGACGTTGTACTCCTTAGAGTCTCTTAGTGTGAATCAGCCCTTGGACAAGGCCTTTTCCAGTATCATGACTACATAGGATTTCTTTCTGATGACTTGTGATACTGAGGATAACAGCCTGTCTATATAATTTGCAAAAACTAAGGTAGGACCTCTAAACATTTTGTTTTAATGTCAAAAGAATAATAAAAAGCAATCCCATGACCTTGTAGGGTTCTGTGTTTTAGTTCCATAGTTTCTTATGTTTTTCCCCTGTGGGAGGAATCATAAATGATCCTTACACAAAGATTTATGTACATGTTTTTCTTCACAGTGTTGTTTGTTGAAGTAATAACTAGAAGGAATCTGAATATTCAAGAGTAGATTTAAATTTTTGTTAGGGACCTTTGGCAAATTGTCACATCTGTGAAACTCATGGTTTCAAGACTATGACATGCAAAACTACATCTGATACTGTTGGAAGATGCAAGCAGGCATTCAAATATAATAATGTCCTAAATGTATTTAGAGAGGAGGAGAGAGAGGGGGAATCTGTCTATCCATCTACCTTGCCTTTCTATCTGTGAGCAAAGAGATTATGAGAAATAGCATTTTTCTTTATATTATTTTATATGTTCCACAATTAATGCAAATTACTTGCTCCAACTATTGTCTAATGAAAAACAATTACATGTATGGAAAAAGTTCACGAGACTATTACAAATGAAAAATATAAAATTTGTTTTATTCCTCATGTAAATACTTATGTTCTGGTGAAGGTCGCGTTATTCTCCTAGGACCTAGGAATTCATTGATAAATAAAAAGAGAAGAATTTCCATCACTGAGGAGCTTTCATGGTAAACTTCAAATTTTGTGCAACAGAGTAAGTTTCTGTATGTGTGCATTACATATTGTGAAAATAATCCTTCCATAAAGGATTGCCTTTTTTTTTTAGTTGAAATAGAAGCAATAAACTAAATACAAATAAATTTTAAAAACATTCTAAATATATTATTAAAGTGATCTAAATTATTTTAGTATTTTTCTGTTACAATATTATTCTTATTACTATTATTGATTGTTTTTTCAATTATATATTAGTTTAAGATATCCCACTCAATGCATATAAATATATATATATATATACATATATATATATATATACACACACACACACCAATGCATACATTCCATGTTATTAACCTGCCTTTTTAAATTTTCTTTTTTCTTTTTTCTTTCCCTTCCCTTCCCTTTCCTTCCCTTCTTTTCTTTTTTCTTTCTTTTCTTCTTTTTGAGGCAAGGTGTCACTATGCAGTACAGGCTGGCCTTGAGCTCACTTTGTAGCCCAGGCTGGTCTCTAACTTGCCACAATCCTCCTGCCTCAGCCTCTGGAGTACTGGGATTACAGGTGTGTACCACCATACCAGGTTCTTTACTTTGTAATGTTAATAATTATAACAGTTAATAAGTGATTATCTTTTAATAAGAAGTTAAAAAGCTAATAAACTGGAGAGACAGGATTGAGACCAAGCAATCTAAATTTTAAGTAGGATCTGTTACCCACTGTGCTGTCTCAAATGTTAGAACCTAGGTATTTTCCTGTCTTACTGACTCAAGAAAGTATGCATGACAGACTCTCTGAATGCTTAAGCTGTGGAAGGCAGTAGTTACATTCAAGGACAACAGAGATAGTGATTTACAATGGAACTGTAGTTAGCTCTGCTCTTCCAGATTCTTTAGCCGCGAAGGAATTGCCTGTTTTTCTTCCTAATGTCATAGGCAGCTATGTTAGAAATACTATGGGCAGTCAGACAGGGCCAGGCCCTCTAAGGAGCCAACAAGAAAGATACGTTTTTGCTGTGGGCCAGACCTTAAGACCAAAGATTAAACAACTGCATCCACATACCTCCTAGCGATGGATATCAGGGATTGATATTCTAATTCTAAGTAGGTAGTGGTCACCTTGAGGGGTCCTTGACCCAGCCCCTTACAGGAAAAGTTCTGTATTCATGCCCATTTGCTACATGACTGGCTTCCCCACTTGATCCCACTTTAATCAATTTTACATGAACAGTGCTTATTGGCTGACCATAGTTTGTCCATTTTCCCTACCTTGGACCCGCCTCACCTCATGATTTTGCTCTATAAAAGTCCTTAGAAAAGATAGAGTGTGTGGGGGAGGCAACCCACTCGGGCCCCCCTTCTGTCCCTTTCTTGGACAGAAGCTTTTTTTCCCTCAATAAATATATTTTGCTCTTAACCTCTATTGTTCCTAAAATTCATTCTTCAGTTGTAGAGAACACGAACTCATCTCAGATATCATTCAGGTTGGGAGTTTCTATTTCCCTGTATCACTAGGAAAGCAACTCACCAGCTTTCTTGGCTTCTTTTTCTTTCTTTTCTCCTTCATTCTGGCCAGAGACTATGAAAATTATTCTGCCTCAGTTGAGCAGAGGTCTGATTATCTATTTTTTGATCCATTTTGTCCATAGTCTGAGGATTCTCATTCTATAACCTGAAAAGTTCTCTATGCTTTTCTTTAACCAAGGGTATTTTCCTTCCTAAAAGTCATTATGATATCTGGCATGCTTTTTTTGCTTTTCCCATTGCCCACTGGGGATCTCTGATTAAGGTTTTCATAGATACTGTAAATTGCCAGATAATTTCATTTTTTTTTTTGAGTTTTGGTTTTTAGTTCATATCAGTTAATGGATCCTGTCTTTATTCAATTTTATATAGAAGTTTTGCGTTCATTTTGATTTTTAAAAATTATTGTACCAAACTATTATTCATCCTGTTTCCCGAGAATCTTGGTCCTTCATTGAATTTTGTGACTAAGGAAAAAGCTCATTACTTGTTTTAACCCAAATCCTGGCCCTGTTCACTTCAGACAATTAGGTTTTTGGCAACCTGAAAAAAAGTAAAAATCATGGCACAGAGCTTAGCAAATTTTTTTCTAATAGATATAATTTGAATAATTAATTTTTCCACTTTTTCCTCATGGGATGAAATGATTTGTCAGTTTTTAAAATTCTCTTCAGATCACTTCCAAGTCATTTTATTTAGATGAAAATCAAAATGCTATCCATTTTAAAATATATTTGCCCAGCTGTTGGGGAAACCAACAGTACTTATTAACCACAAAATGAGTTTCTGCTCATTAAAAAAAATTTTTTGTTGCAGCATAGTAGTGAAAATTTCTGGAATTTGGGAAGATCACACAGTTCTGAAAAACATCTGAAGAATAGAGTACAGAATATGACTTGCAAATCTCTGAATAACAACAATCCAAAGCTTGTAGACATTTTTATGTTTTCAGAAATCATACTTTCCATAAAAGTTCTGTCCTATTTCATGCAAATGTGGAAGTGCTAGCTCTTGAAGAATTGTTTCAGAAGATTTTTACATGGCTTCAGATATTGGGTCAGAGTAGAATAAAAGCAATGAAGGAGAGCATTGTGAATGACAGTAGGAGCAATGGTTCATTTAAAAGTTATGAACATTTATGCATCTTTGCTGGATGCTCAGGGATAATTATTTTGGAAATATATAATTAAGACTTTGGAGTTGTTAAAACATCAGGCAAGTAAACAAACAAACAAACAAAAAACCAGAAGGGGAAGAATGTAGACAGAATAGAATCCAGTTTGAGGCCCAAATGTGGAGCATTTGAGGACTAAATTTTCTGTATTTAAGACACATATTTAGAGGAAACAAAGGGAGGCTTTTAGTACAAACAAGTTGAAACAAAAATTTTGTTGAATTTCTGCACAGAGTAATTGCAGTTTATGAGATGACCGCTATGGAAGACAGCCAGATTCACTTGAGTTGTTCTTGCTCTGAATCTAAGTGACCACAGACGAACAGGGTCTTCTCAATGTGTTTTATTTCATCCTGGCAAACCATCAGTATTTTCATGACTGTTATGGCTTGTGCTTAGAGGTACCTGCAACACTTCATGCATCATGGGGGGGGGGCTTTTTCAGAGGCGGCTGGATCCAGAGTGTATGACGCTGAAATTGATTCATGGTGTAATGCTAGGATAAGGGCACTAGGATTGAAACTGTGAGTGCTTGTCCTAAGTAACCTAAATAAGATATAAGGGAAAGAAAGAGCTGTGGTCACCCTCTTGATTTTTGTGACCTTCTGACCACCATGAACTGTTTCTCCTTGGCAGTGTCTGTTTTCTGTGCCACCCTGCCTAGGAGCCAGGTGATTATGGACTGAAACCTCTATAAACCGTGAGGTAGATAAATCTCTCCACCCTTGAGGGTGTTGGGCATGTTGTCTGAACAACATGAGAGAGGTAAGTAAGACAATTACCATGGTAGAAAGTGGGATTTTTTCCCTTGGTATTCTGTGCTCACCTTCAAGACTTCATGGTTCTCCATGCCAGCACTCCCTGGAGGTCTTTAAAACTATCACGTGCAACCCTGTTGCTAACTGTTATAACAGTGTTGGAAGCTGTGTAAGTTTAATTCATGTGACACTTATTTTTGTTAAAAAAAATGCCACAAAACCTTTAGGGTACCCCTTCTCTTCTGAAATAATTATCAGGGATTCTTGTTTGAATTTATTAAGCTTGGGAATAGAAAAACAATCAAAGAATAATGTGCCATGATAGTTGCCTTTTTAATCACATAAAACATTAGATGTTTCAATTACGTGGTCTCAACCACCGTATATACATACGCTGTTCTTTATCACATCCTCAAGCACACTGATCTTCAACCAACTCAATCCTGTTTTTAAAAACAGGAATAGTAATTACTTTCTATTTTAGCAAATTTCATATTTAGGGAGGCAATAGTTATCAGAGACAAAACAGAACTTTTCAGTGGTATAACTCAATCTAAAAATTAGGGACCTTCAGAAGCTTCATTGCCTGTAGGCCAGAAACTTGGCTTTGCAAAATCTCAGTTCCCATGAATGAAACAAAATTTAAACATCTTCTCAAAGGGTTGATATGATAATAATTACTGGAATATAGTATAGAGTATGAGCAGTTGGAAGTACTAGGTACTTACAGATTACAATAGCTTATATTGTAAGGTTACACAGATTACAATAGCTTGAGTAATATTTCTGCCATTTATAGTGATACTTTGGTTCAGGAATGCTTCTGTTTGTGAACAATCCGGCTTCCTAACAGAAACATTTGGCAAAATCTTGCTTCCATTCATGAACTCCACCTTGAGGGATGGACACAACCACAGCCATCTTCCCCACTCTGGCACGTGCTCATGGCTTCCCTTAGTGGAGATTTTGGTCACAGATAGACTTGTGCACACTTGCTGTGAAGCTTCTTTTTGGGCAGACAGTACTGTACAGTACTATTCAATCCAGCATGGCTCCAAAGGAACTGCAGAGCAAGCATGGTGGTAAGAAGAAAGTGCAGAGCAGTAACGGAGGTGACCAGAATGTGCAGAACAGTACTGAAAGTAACAAGAGTGTACAGAGAAAGCATGGTAAAAAGAAGGTTGTGAAGAGAATAACCACTGAAGAAGGAAATTGTAGAAAAGCATGAGTGTAATATTCATGTGACTGATCTAGCCTTAGAGTATAAGATGGCAAAGTTGGCAATCTTGACCATTTTGAAGAATAAAGATGCCATCACAGAAGCTGATGTGGCAAAAGCAATAAAGGTGTTAACCAAGCAGAGGACATAAATGCTAGAAGAGGTGGAAAAGCTTTTGTCAGTGTGGTTGAGTGGGAAGCAGCTGGCAGATGATAGTGTTACTGAAGCTATGATCTGTGAAAAAGTCAGGATGTTGCACAATGATTCACTGCAAGAAAACCCCTCTACAAATGCTACCTATGATGAATTTAAAGCCAGGAGGGGATGGTTTGATACATTCTGCAAGAGAAGTGGCCTCCACAGTGTAATGAGACATAGTGAGGATTCCAGTGCTGACAAAGCTGCTGTGGAAGTGTACAAGAAAGAATTCACAGAATTCATGAAGGGCGGAAGGCTATACCACTCAACAAGTGTTCAAGTGGATGAAACAGGGCTCTTCTGGAAGAAGATGCCAAACAGAAAAGGGCCCTGATAGGACATAACGTCATGAAGGACACATTTACCCTTTTGCTGTGTGGGAATGCAAGCACCAATCTGAAGACCAAGCCACTACTGGTACATCATTCCCAGACCCCTCGTGCATCCAGGGAACAGAATGGGAACAAGGTCAGACTGCCTGCCATGCGGAGAGCCAGTGTGGAAGCTTGGCTTTCAAGGAAACTGTTCATGGAATGGCTGTGTAAGGTGTTTGTTCCCACCATTAAGAAATATCTTTCTGACAACCAGCTACCTGAACGGTGCCTTTCTCTGATGGACAATATCCTGGCACACCCTCCAGCCTTGGTGGATGGTATGGATGCTGAGTATATGACTTCATAAAGGTCAAGTTCCTCCCCCACTATGTGACACCTCTTCTGCAGCCCACAGAGCAGCTAGTGATCTGCAACTTCAAGTAGCTGTACCCAAAGGCATTTTGATGTCCTTGAAGAGACATCCTTGACTCTGGAAGAGTTCTGGAAGAAACATTTCAATGTCCTCCACTGCATCATCCTCATTGACAAAGCCTGGAAAGATGTCATGTACAGGACCTTAAACTCAGCCTGGAGGAAACTGTGGCCAGAATGTGTCACTGAACGTGTCCTTGAAGGTTCTGATGCACAGATAGTGGGGGAGATTCTGTTCATGAGTAAGAATAAGAGATATCAATGCTGTGGACGTGAGTTGCTTATTGAGAACCATCAGGAAGAGCTGATCATGGAAGAACTTGCTGTACTCCAGACTGAGCAGCAGAAGGTTCTTGTTGAGGAGTATCCACTGAGGAAGAGGAAGACAGGGAGGATCTTAGCAGTGCTGTGATAAAATCCATTGTGGCAAAATGTAATGAGCGCCAGGATTTCTTTGAGAAGAATCAGCTGAACATAACTAATAAGCAGAGTGTTGAATCTGATCAACAATAATGTGGCCTCTCATTTCCAGGCCACAAGAAAAACAAGCAGCATTTGATAGAGTTTTCATCAAAATTGATGTCATAACTAAGAGACAAAGAAGAGAGGAACCCCCTAAAGGAGATCTCCCAAATGTCCTTATGGAGGAGGACTCTCCCTCCAAACAATGATTTTCTTTCCACCTACCTTCTTGTTGTCCATGCCAGAAGTCACCACAAGCAAAGTTAGTATTCTCTCTCTTCACACTGTACTATACTTTGTTTCATATTTTTATGGTTAAAATATGTATGTTCAAAATGGATTAACCTTATTTAGATTGAACATTACAGGAAAATTTGATTTGGTTTATGAGCAGTTCAGTTCACCACCACAATCATAGAACGAATTAAGTTCATGAACCGAGGTACTACCATACGCTTTTCTTGAGTTTGATCTCTGCTCTTCCTTGAGCCATTCTTGTCACTCTCAGGAAATGCACAGGCTAGCTTCTGGCTGTTGTCGCTTGCCTGTATCATCACCACAAGCAGGAGACGCAGAGCCCACTCTCTGCCTTTGACTTTCAGTGAAATGTTATTGGACATGCGCAGAAACAGACAGAACTTCTGAAGCTACTAAAATGGACTCAAGACAGTCTCAGGGCAGAGCTCTCCTGATGGAGACCCTCCTGGCTTGCCTCGCTGTGGCAGAGCTCAAGCTCTAGCCTTTGCTCCTGGCCATCTGTCCTGCTGCAGGGGCCACTTTACCAGTCCCAGGAGGGCAAGCTGTGGATATTCTCACCTGTTTCAAATTTAGTTGCTTAATTTCTTGTGACCTTAAAACAGGAAGATATTTTTGCTGTGTCACTTTCAACATTGCAATTCTGTTCCAGTATTTAAGAGTACTGAGGAAAACTGGCCATGGGAAGTCCTACTAAGTGTAGGGGAAATTATTTTATTATACTTCTTACAGTGTGGAGTTTAGTGTAGTCTATACTTGATTTCTGACAGAATCTATTAACCTGGTAGTGATATTTTCCCCAAAGTAGTCAGTCTGTTCTCCAGTTGAAAGTGAAGATCAAGCCTAGATATTTTCCTGCTAATTCTACTTTATGTGTACACACTTTCTCTCTCTCTCCCCTCTCTCTCTAGGTGTGTATATAGATGAGTATAAGAAATCCAAAATTCATACTTAGGAAATAAAAATTTCTTTTAAAACAATAATAATCTTCAGTTTAAGATAAAACTGTATTATGCTCCTACTCTTTTCTTCTGCTTTCAGAAAAATAAATGGCCACTAAGAAAATACCCAATTTTCTGTCGTTACATGGAATAGTGTAGCTTCTTAGGAAAAACCTTGTCACAAATATTTTTTTCCAGAAAATGAGTTTTACTTAGTTTTTAACAAAAAGTTCATTGGGTCTGTTTACCTAGGAAAACAGGAATAATTTAAATAAAGTTGGTTTTCTATAAAAGAGAATACTGCTTAAAAGTTGTAGTTGAGTTTTTTACTGTTACCAACTGTCCATTTAGTGACACAAGGGTCTGGATACTATATCTGCTGTTTGTTATCTACTTAAACTTACTGATACATACTAGGTGTTCAATAACATCCATTTCCCTTTCTCACATCCAAACACTTTCCTTTCAGTTGTACCACATTTTTTAATCTAAAATTCTCATTCATGGATCTTATTTCTGTTCTTTGGGAAACTGTGCTATTTCGTAGTTTAAGTTGCTGCTCTACCCAGTCTTCAGGTTCACAGCTGGAAAAGGGCAGCAAAGGTTTAACCTTGTGTCTGAGGAAGTATTGAAGCACAACATGTGCCAAAGGAAAATACACACACACACGTGCACATATGGGTACACATGCGCACACACATGCGCATGCATGCATACTCCTACATTCCAGATGTAAAATGATAAACTAGGCTTTCTACAGTTATGTTTTCCTTGGATGGGAAAGGGAAAGAATGAATTAAAACTTTTTCTTGGTGCTTATTACTTTAAAAACTACTGGGTTCCATTTTGGCATTCCATAAATGCATATAACATTCTGATCACATTCACCTGCCCGTTATCCCCGCTTACACCCCTTGTCTATTACCCTCATCCTCTTCCTCATACTTAACGCTTGCCATTCTACTTACATGCCTATTTTTTCTATATTCCTCATGTTAGGAAAAACATGTCATACATGCCTTTCCAAGTCTAGCTTGTTTCACTTATCATGATGATCTCCAATTCTATTTTGTGCAAGTGACGTGATTTTGGGTTTTGTTAATGGATGATGAATATATATGTATGACATTTCCTTTTATTCATTAATTGGCACCTCGGCTCATTTCCTACCTTGCTATTGTGAATTGTGCTGTGATAAGCATGGGTGTGCTGACTTTAATCATCTCTTTGTGTATATACCAAGGAGTGATACAGTTGCATCACATGGCAGCTCTATTTTTAGTCAGAATTTCCATACTGATTTTCATAATGGCTCTACTGATAATTTACCTTCCCACCAACAGTGCAGAAGCATTTCTTTTTCTAGTGTCCTCAGTAGCATTTATTGTTTTCTATATTTTTCACGATGGCTGCTCTAACCGGGGTGAGATGGAATCTCAATTTTAATTTGTATTTCCTTGGTGGTTAAAGATGTTGAACACTTTTGCATATAATTATTGCCCATTGTATTTCCTTTTTTGAGAAGTGCCTATTCCTTTTATTTGTCCCTTTACCATTGGATTATTTGTTCTTTTGGAGTTGACTTATTTTAGTTCTTTATATATTCTGAATATTAACCTGTTGTAAGAATAGCTGGCAAGAATTTTCTGCCATCAGTTTGTTGTTTGTTCTGGAAGGTTTTTATTTTGATGCAATCCTGTTTTTCAGTTTTTGTTACTATTTGCTGAGCTATTTGTTCTAATCAAGGAGTCATAAACTTGTGCCCATTTTCCTTATTTTTTTATCATTTTCAATTCCTGTATGACCTTCATCCATTTTAAGTTGATTTTTGTACAGGGTGAAAGACAGGGATCTATTTTCCATCATTTCATAAGGATATCTAGTTTCCCAGCATTTGTAGAAGATTCCACCTGTCTTTTCTCCAGTGTAAGTTTTTGGTCTCTTTGACAAGAACCAGATGGCACTGGTTGTGTGGCTTTATTTCTGTGTCCTTTATGTTAGTTCATTAGTCTCCATGTCTATTTTCATACCAGTACCATGCTGTTTTACTTACTATGGCTGCATAATATTTTTTGAAAATTTGCATTATGATACCTCCAGCTCTGCTCTTTTAGGTCAGTATTGCTTTAGCCATTGAGAGTCTTTTGTGTTTCCCCCTGAATTTTAGGATTTTATCCTACTTCCTTTAGGTATTTTATTGGTAATTTGATGGTGACCGGATTGAATATGTAGATTGCTTTTGGCTATGTGGCCACTTTAACAATATTAATTCTGCCAGCTCATGAGCAAGATAGGGGGATCTTTCATCTTATAGTGCATTCTTCAATTACCTCCTTTGGTGTTCAGTAAGTTCCACTGAAGAGAGGGGGACTTTTACCTCCTACTTATGTTGATTCCTAGGTATTTTTCTTTTTGAGGTTATTGTGAGTGGAACCCTATTCTTGATTTCATTCTCAGTGATTTCATTATTGGTTTTTAGAAGATCTATTGATTTTTAAAATACTGACTTTATGATCTACTATTTTGAAGAATTTGTTTTTTCAGACCTTAAAGTCTTTTGGTGACTTATTTAGGGCCTTCCAAGTATAGGATTATACCTTCTGCAAGTAAGGATAATTTGATTTATTCCTTTCCTATTTGTATCTCTTTTCCTTTCTTCTCTTGATTAATTTTTCTGGATAAAATTTCCAGTACTGTGTTGAAAAGCAGTGGTGACAACAACAGCTTCTCTCATTCCTGAGTTCAGAGGACACATTATCAGTTTTTCCGCACTCAGTTGTATGAGGTTGTTTATATACAGTCTGTATTACCTTGAGATACGATATTGCTATACCTTGCGTATTTAGGGTTTTTATCATGAATGGATGTCAAATTTCCCTGATGGTTTTTTCATATCTATTGAGATGACCAAATGACTTTCATAATGTTTTACTTATATGGTATTGCATTTATTGATTTGCATATATCAAACTATCTTTGCAACTTAATCTTTCTGATGTTTTGTGATCTTTCTGATGTTTTGTTGAAGTCACTTTGCAAGTATTTTGTTAGGGGTTTTTGCACTTATGTTTATCAAGGAAATGAGTCTACAGTTTTCTTATCTGTTTTTGGTAGCTTGGTGATGTTATGCATTTGGGAGCATTCCTTCTCTTTCAAGCTCATGGAGTATTTTGAGGAACATTGGTTCTTTAAAAGTCTGATGGTAAAATTAAGCAATTAATCTGTCTAGCCCTGGGCCTTTTCTTGTTCTGAGGCTTATTGCTGCTTCCACCTCATTTCTTGTTATTGATCTGTTTATATTTTTACTGTTCTTTCCCCCCATTTTGTAGGTCATACATAGGGATCTAGAAATTTATCAATGTTTCCCTAGATTCTCCAATTTATGAACATATAGATTTTCAAAATAGTCCCTCTGGATTTCAGTGGTGTTTGTTGTAACATCCCCATTTTTATCTCTACTTGTACTAATTTGAGTCTTCTGTAATTTTTTTTTTGGTTAGTTTTGTTAAAAACTTGTTAATTTTTTTATATGTTCAAAGAACCAACTTTCTGCTTTCTTGTTTCTTTGTACATGTTGTTCTTTTAGTCTATCATTTATTTCTGCTTGAGCTTTATTATTCATTTCCTTCATTTGGGTTTGATTTTTGTTTTGTTCTTGTTTTTCTAAGACTTTGAGATGCATCAGTAAGCTATTTATTTGAGATCTCTTATTTTTTGATGTAGGCACTCATAGCTATAAATTGCTCTCATAAAAATAGTTTTGTTTTATCCCACAGATTCTGGTATGTCGTGTTTCCATTTTTATTTCATTCTAAGACTGTTAAATTACCTTTGACTTCTTCAATTACCACTGATTACTTAAAAGTGAATTGCTCAATCTCCACATATTTGCAGGTTCTGTAGTTTCTCTGGAAGTTTATTTCCAGTTTCATTCCATTATGGCCTGGTAAGATGCAATAAATTATTTGTTTTTATATTACATAAATATACATTTATATAAATTATATATTTTATATTTGTTAAGGCTTGCTTTAGGACATAAAACATGATTACCTTGGAGAAAGTTCTGTGAGCAAGAATTTAGAAGAGAATGTACACTCTGTAGTTGTTTGATAGAATATTCTATAGATGCCTATTAAGTTCAACTATCTCTGGTATAATTTAACTCTGATGTTTATTGATTTTTTGAGGGGTGTAGTCTGGGTGACCTATCTATTGGTGAGAGTAGAGTATTGAAGTGATTCATTATTGCTGCACTGGGTCTTGTTTAACCCTTTATGTTGAGTGTGTTTGCTTTATGAAATTGGGTGCACCAATATTTAGGGTGTATATTTTCAATTGCTATACTTTTGTAAGGATTGTTCTGTTTGCTAGTTTACAGCACTCTTCTTTGTCTTTTCTAATTTTTTCTAAAAGTATAGCTGCTCTTGTTTACTTCTGGTTTCCACTTTTATGGAGTACAGTTTTTCTTCTTTCCCTGTCTGTCTGTATGTGTCTTTGCTGGTGAGGTTTATTTCCTGAAAGCAGAAAAGAGTTGAATGTTGTTTTTTAAATCAATTTACTAGTCTGTATCTTTTAATTGGAAAATTAAAGCCATTTATATTTTAAGTTACTATTGAGACACACATAGTAATTCTTATCACTTTGTTGTTTATAACTCTGGTTCTTTCTTAATTTTTATTTGCTTATCCACTCTTATTCTGTGTATAGGAGTCTTGTAAGTATCTTCCACAATGCTGGCTTATTTGTTATGAATTCCTTTGGTTTATGCCAGCATTGTAGAATATACTTATAAGACTCCACAAATTTGGAAGCTTTCTTCTATTATTTCACTGAAAAAATTTCTCTGCCTTTTGACTGTGCATTAATGTCTTCTTTGGTGATAAAGATTCATAATTTTGAATGTTTAATCACATTTCAGACCTCTTAGATATTTTAATTATAATTTTTAACTTTTTATCATCCAAGTGTAATAATTCACCAACCTTGTCCTCAAGCCCTGAAATTTTTTTGTCTGTTTGAGACAGGGTCTTGCTATGCAGTTTGGCTGGCCTTGAGCTCACTTTGTAGCCCAGGTTGATCTCAGACTTCCAACGATCATCCTGGCTCCAGCCTCCCAAGGGCTGGGATTACAGATGTGCACCACCAAGCCCAGCAACTCAGGCCCTAAAATTTTTATTTCTGCTTGAACCACTCTATTTGTGAAGTTTTCCACTGAGTTTTTCACTTGATTTATTGAGATTTTTATTTATAAGATTTTTGTTTGGTTCTTTTTCAAAGTTTCTATTTCTTTATTGAATTGTTCTTTTATATTCTCTACTATCTTCCTTAATTCATTCATCTATGTATTTATATCCTCTCTGAAGTTGTTGATTATTTTAAAAATCAATCTTTTGAGTTCTTTGTCCAGCATTTCATCTATTTTTGTGCCTCTTATATCAATTACTGAAGAGTTATGGGCTTTTGAAGGAGTCACGTTGCCTTGTTTTATCATAATTCTTGTGTCTTTATGTTGAGATATGTGAATCTGTTGGAATATCTCTTTTACTTCTGTGTGAGAGCCTTCTGAGCAAGCAATCTTCTTGAGAGCTTCTCCAGTGCAGCCTGCCATGCAGATGCCACTTTAAGACTAAATCCTCACACTGAATTTAGAGCTTGCAGTAATTGTGAGTTTCTTTTGTGGTTATGACTGTGGCTCCCTTGGTTATCATTGAGGCTGCTAATGCTTACCTCGTACTTGTAGAAATGAGTATTGTTCTTCCCAGAGAGCTGCACTTAGTATTGCAGACTACATTACACTTTTCTGTGTCTTCCCTTTTGGCTTCTCCATAATTTTTAGCTTGCTAGTCACCTCTTCCTCAACTCCTAGAGATCGTCTCCTCATTTTATCTTTACGATATAATTTCTCCTTAACTTGCTCAATCATGTAAAGAAACTTTAATAAGAATTTTAGTAGTCAATTGCTACTGACTATTGTTTTGGAAGGGGGAACCTAGTTCATGATCAAAAGTTTAATGTTTGACGTGTTACACATTTTATCATTTGAAATTTGGACCAATCTATAACAAAAGGATTTCCATTATTCAATATCTTCTATCTTTTCTCCAGCAGGATTTGTCAAGCAGAAGTGGGAGCCTTATGCAGTGAGTTTTCTCCAGGTGTCACATTTAGGCAAGGATGGACAATTGCTTTGGCATCTCATCACCTTCCTTAGCAAAATATCTCAGAATCCTATTAGCTCTCCATCCATCCATCCATCCACCAATCCATCCATTGGTTATTTGTGATCTAGTCAATTATTTGTGACTGTTACGGTTTAGATCTAAAATGTCCTCCAAGTTCTTGGGTGACTGGGTCTTGCAGACATCATTTTCATCAGTGGACTTATTCGCTGGTGAGTTCCACAGCTGACTGTCCCGGTAGGAGGTGCAGCTAGTTGGAGGGGGAGTGTGGGTGCGTGACCTGGAAAAGTGCGTTCCTGTCACTGGCTCCTCCCTTTTCCGTCTGCTTATGGGCTGCCACAGGTTAAACACTGCTTTCTCTGCTGTGCCTCTCTGCCACTCTGTTTCTGCCTTGGAGCTAGCTGAATATGGACAACACCACGAACCAAAACAGACCTCTCCTTTAAGTTGCAGGTATCAAGTATTTTTTCTCAGTGACAAGAAAGTGATTATGACAGGCTTTGGTCCTAGAGAAATATGATCATTGTTGTGACTGTACCTGACTGTGTGGCTCAGAAACCTTTGGAACTGGTTTGTGGGAAGAGTTTGGAATGGCTTGGCAATGCCAGTTGGAAAAGCTCTAGAATGAAGGTTTTGGCTGGAGGTCAATAAAACAGAATGCTTATAGGAATATAGATGGTAAAGGCTGGACTCAAGAGGTTTCAATTCAAGTGAAATAAATCAGACTCACATATGTACATATCCTACTGTCTCCCTAGTGTAAGAACCTGAAAGAGTAAATAAAATCTAAAAGGTACAATAGATATTGTGAAAGGGAAAGAAGCTACTCCAAAGGAAAGAATGACTGGGATGAGGAAAAAGAGAAAAGAAAGAAATAAAGGAAAAATGTGAACATATATACACAAGATAGCTAAGATAATTGTACTACTAATTTCTATTCTGTTATTGAAAGGAACAGTTAATGTTTAATTGTTTGATGAATTTTACAGGCCTATATTTGTTTAACTGAGTAACCAATTTGAAGATACCAATATGTAATACAACAACCATTGTTAATTTCCTACCTCCTCATCTGAAATTCTGTATTGCTTTTATTGCTTTTATGTTGTCTTACTTATGTCTGTGTGTCTGTTAATATGTTTAAGTTCTTCCATTTTTAAACAATTTTTTAAAAGATAAGTTTCAGTTGGGAACAAGGACTGCACTGGCATTTGGGCTACAGGCCCTGTGTGGTACCCTGTGAGAGAACATTTGTCTTCATTTTTGCCTTGTCCTGAGACTTTGCAGGAGACCACGATTAAGAGTGGTAAACTAATTAATCTGATGGAGAAAATTTTAAATCAGCCCAAAGTTCAGGCTATTGGACTCTTTTAGCCACATCTGTAATAAAAATGAGGGGCAAAAAGCAGATGTGAAAACTTCTAACTTTGAAGTGCTGTGGCAGTGGAGAGCATCTTGCTGAAAAGAACAGCATCACAAAGGAGCCCAGTACTTTGCATCAGGACAGTAGGGAAGATGGCTTAATGCCATCTCAGGAATCAGCAAGACCTCATCCTTTATAGGCTCAGGGGTGCAAAACTGAAAAGCTTTCCTTTGAGAAGAGAGCTCCTTGGCCCTCTGCTTGAGAAGACCTTCCTAAGGAATCGGTCCCTACAGATTTGTTTCACAGAGCTCAGTCATTCAGACACTGGGAGGCCTCTGGAGCCATGATCCAAAGAGGCCTGGCTACTCCTTGAGTTGAAAGCAGACTGAGGCACCACCCACACTGTGCTGTATTTAGAGGCATGAAGAATGAAGAGATGCAGAAGTTTTCATATAGATTTCAGAAGGCCTCAGAGGCCAGTCAGCAGGTCACTGAGAAGGCAGCACATGAAGCTGTAAAAGAAAAAGCAAAATACAGTGGAGACCCCAGAAATATGGAGATCCAGAAATGTAGATCACTTGCTGAGTAAAGCCGTAGACAGTGAGCAAAGCCACCACAAGAGAAAGAGAGTCTATGTGGACTGTAACTGGCAGTGCCATAGAGGAAGAGCCACCCATGTTATTTAGAGGTCATGGCTTACCAAAACCTACCTCAGGTGCTGGACATGGGATGCTAAGATTTAATGTTTGCCCTAATGGGATAATTTCTTTTGTCTGATTTCTTTCTAGCCTCCTATTTTTCCTTTTGAACTGGCAATGTTCATCAACTGTAATTGTATGTTGCCAGTATTTAACTTGCTTTATTATTTTCACAGGGTCTCACAGATAAGAGTTTGTCTTAAGTCTCAGAGGAGACCTTGGGGTTGGCCTTTTCAGCAATGCTGGATCTGTTAAGAGTTAGGGAACTCTTAGAGATAGATTGAACACGTTTTGCACAATGATTTGGATGTGAGTCTTTTGGGGGCTGGAGGTAACATGTTATGCTTTAATTCTAAAATGTCTCACAAAAGCCTATGTGCTTGGAAGGTGGTTGGATCTTGGGGGTGCTTTGCTCAGTGGATTCATCCATTGATGACCTCTGTAGCTGAATGTGCTGTTCAGAGAGGGGGCCTGGTTGGACACGGTAACTGGAGGCATGATCTGGAAGGGTGGATTCTTATACCTGGCTGTCTGCTCTTTCTGTCTTTTTCCTGGCTGCCATGGGTTGAGCATCTCTCCTCAACTATGCCAGTACACCCTGCCAGTTTTGCCTTGGACCCACCTGACCATACAGTAAAACTGTGAGCCTAAGCTTTTCCTCAAATTGTGAGAGACAGAGAACTGACTAAGATATTGACTTACTCTATTCATGGTCTCTAAAAGACCTCGAGTGTGTGGCACATATGTGTGTACATATGTGTGTATCTGTGTGTGGTATGGAGATATGGATGTGCTCTCTAAAAAGAATCTCTTTTACTTTATTCTAGTTTGTTTTCAAGGAGGAAAAAAGGCATGTCTTGAATAAAGACATATCCCACTGCAAAAGCTTTGAACAAATGCAAGTGATCAGAGATAGTGAAGACAGTGGATATTATTTTCATTGTTTAAAAAGTGGACCTAATAGACTAATAGGGAAAACTAAAATTTAATAGAAGTTTGCATAAACATGGAGACACATCGTTTTGCTTAAAAGGCCAGTTGTACAAATTACAACATGGGCCAGCATGACTGAAGAGTCAAATGTGGAAGATATTTTGGAGTTTTTATTGATGATACTAAGGATTTTAACATCATACTATTTCAATTTGCACTACTAGAGGTATTACTATCTGGAGAAGAGGAAATTTTATGTATGCATTTGTATTATACTTAGGTCAGATCTGATATACTGTACTCAATTCTGAATAGTTGAGTTTACTGAGGTACTGACAAACAGAATGGCTAGTGGAGAGTGGAGAGGCTGGGATAACTGTGGGAGCGTTAAGATAGGAGATGGGAGAGAAGGAACAGGGTGTGCTTATCTGAGAAAACAGTAGGCTTAGAAACATAGGAGCATTACTGTTAAGTGTGTAAAAGACTGTTGTTTGCTATAGCAATATGATAAAAATCTTAATTTTTATAAATCTGGGTTCCAAACACAGCTTTGCTATTTAGTAACATGCTATTAACCAAGTTATTTAATCCACAGAAGTCCTTTTTTATCACCTAGAAATATGAACATAATAAAAACTGGCAGTGTCTTTAGTTGTGAGAAGTAAATTTATGCAGAGCGCCAGTGCCCTTGTTTGGCACATAATAGGCACTCACTAAATGATTGTGGATTTTCCCGTGGTTGTTGTTAATATTTACAAATGTTAGAAGTAATGTTAAAGGAAGGAAATTACATGGAGATCGGCCTAAATATGTAGATGTAAAAATCAATTTTAAAACATTACAATGAGTTTCTAAAAAGTGAAGATACAACAAATAGCTCATTATTGAGAGTGTGGAGACTGGATAACTGCTTATCTAATAATAAATGATGACCAACTATATGAACTTCTTCACATTTTTCAGCTCTGAGTTTCTGTGATTTTCTTAGAACAAGGTGTTTAGAAGAAAAATAAGTTATTATTTGTGCACAGTAATGAGAATTAACTCTCTGGATGATATTATTTGCCAAAATTATCACTCAAAATTTCTTCTGTTCCAAGTTGAATTTGGTCTGGACATTTTCAGAACACATGACTTCAGCAAATTCTTACTTAATTGGCATAATTGTGTCTTTTGCAATGATATTCAAAAAATACTTAGGATGCTTCAAAATAAGGTTTTTGGTGGAAAAAGTTTAAGTTTGGAAAAACTGCACACTTTTCAAAATGAGTCTATCAAAATAATTCCATAATGTTGGATTTACAGAAAGGACAGTAAGAAGTCACGGCTGTTGTCAGGCTTTGTTGGCATAAACACAATGACAACCTAGAAACACAGAGTGACTAAGAGTGAAAGCAGAAGCACATTTTTATTATTTTTCTTTTCTCTGACATTGTCTAGTGACATAAAAGTATGTTTTTGATAATTTCAATGAAGGATATAATAAAATACATGGCAACAATGATGATATATGTCTCATATTTGGTTAGATGACATAATTAGATTTAAGAATAATTTTTAACCAAATGTGTTATTTATGTAATCAGCAATGAGAATAATGTGTGTGTGTGTGTGTGTGTGTGTGTGTGTGTGTGTGTGTGTATGTCTTAAAGTCTATCTGTTTACTCAGGAACAGAACCATTATTAAGACTTCTTTACTATGAGTCACCTTCATATCATATTGTAACAAAATCTGTGCCTTGAATGTGTGAAGCAGGTTCTAGAAAGCTACATTTTGCTGTTGGACCTTGAGATAAATTTAAAATTTTTGTCATTTCCATATTGATTTCTTTTCTGTATGTTCTATAATTCTTCAGGAAACACATTAAGGGAATAAATTGGACACACGTTCAAATAGCACATGGTTTCTCTGGGGCGAGAAATCAAAAGTGTAAATAAGGACCAAAATGTACAAAAGATAGTGGGAAATGTGAAGAAAATGTTCATATGAAGAGGACAAGGAAGGAGACAGGGGAAAAGGAAAGAAGGGACAAGAAAGAAGAGAATCAAAGGAAGAAATGGAAGCAAAGCTTGTAAATAAGGGAAGGAAAAGGGGTTGAAGGAGGAAGGATGAATGAGATAAAAAGAAGCAGGAAGATGTATCTGGACGGGAGCAAATTCACTGTGGTGAATGCGATCATTATGCATATTGAAAATCACTAAAAATAAACATTAAAAAAGAATTGAGGAAAAAAGATGAAGGGAGGGGGAAAGGAAGGCAGAGTAAAGGGACATGAAAAGGTGTGTTAAGGAAAGGCACCCACTCCTCATGATGCACTGCAGACATATACTTATGAAAATCACACACACACACACACACACACACACACACACAGGCTTGTGCAAGTGAGGACAAAACATCAAATAATATAACAAAATATTCTTTCATCTCACATACCACTTAGGAAATTATAGCATTTTCAGAGCTTTGTGCTAGGAATGGGGATGAAGACCAAATATATACATATTACATATATACATATATATATATCCCTTAGTATAAGTCACAATATTACTCTTCAGATTAACACAGAAGAGTGATAATGCCTGGAAGTTTGGCCCTGTCTCTGATGTGTCAGCCTCAGCACATATGAGTTCTCTAGGCATGATCAGCTTAATGTATCTTGAGAGTGGGTATGTTATAGAGGAGTAAGGAAATTTCCCTCTTTAACCTCTGCAGAGTCATTTATCTATGAAACAAGTGGATGCTAGATTAATAGCAGAAAAATCATAGAAACTGATTGCATTCATGCAGACGGGAGCTACATAAATATATGAGACTAAAGGAAGATCCGGGTGGTTTAAGCTTAAATAGCATGTTGAACAAAAATGGATGGAGGCTTCTTGAGGGAAGGTAAAGGGGAATAAAGGGAGGAGATGGACAAAGGTCTTGTTAGTATGGAGTAAATTTTCTCAAGCAGCAGTTCTGAGGGGAATAGGTAATATGGATCTTTATTTACCTTTCTAGGACTTACTCTTTGATGAGATTTTAGGAGAGAAGGTCATGACAATTGCATTTCTTCTAGAAAAGTCTTCCTATGGTCATGTAGAGGAACTGCAGATCATGTCCTTCCCTGGGATTCAGGAGGGGAGGAAGAAGAAGAGAGAAGGTAAGAGAGACCTTAATTCTCCTTCACTTCAAGCACTCAGCATGGCAGAGCCATATTTTGAGGTATTGTTTTGTGACCCCCATAAGCACATATATTAGAATGACACAAGACAATTCACAATGCATTTCCAAGGTACACATTTACACTTCTTGTAGCTGTCACTTATTTTCTGTTGAAAATTATAACCCATTTACTTCATATTGATCAGGTAAAAGGCAGACTAAATTAATATGCTTCATATTGATCAGGTAAAAGGCAGACTAAATTAATACGATGATACTTCAGATCTTTTAGAAACAACATGAAGGGCAGAAAGATAGACCTAAAAAAATCAAGACAACAACTAAAATAGGTGAATGCATAAAATCATCATATAGCAATTGCCGTCAGAAACAAAGAAGGGGATCTGTAATAGAGGTATCAATCCCTTCAAACGTTCTTAGGAAAGATCCATACTTTTTAAACAAAAATCATACATTCTATAAAAACTAAATTCACAAATATGCAGCTAATACTTGAGGTTTAGGTCTATGAAAGGGTTGAGAAAACAAATGGCTTTCATTATTTGCAACAGATTTACGTAAAAGAAATTATTCTAATTTATTTAGGTTCACCTAAAAGCACAAATGGTTATTCATCCCATATGTGTTGTTCAAATTTCTAGTTTTGCATTTAATGGTAGGAACTTGCATAGAGTCCCTTACAGATTTGTACCAATTTTTTTCCTGAAAGAATTTTAGGTATGTTGAAAAATTCTTACTATTTTACCAAAAAAGCCAGCCACATAGTCATTAAAATTTTCTGTGGCATTTAAAGTTAATATGACTAAGACTCGGTTATAAAATAAAATAACACTCCATACTGGGAAACCTTTTAAAAAGCTGAATGAACCTTTTTATTCTACATACATCAGACTCTTAATGGCTTTTCAACAGTTTAGGCCATTTTGTGAAATTACCACAGCTGCTTCACATTAGCAGAGAGGTTTTGTTATAAAAGATAGAGTACAAGCTGCTAAGTCAAACTCCATAGCCCCAAAGTTGGTTTTGTTATTTATTCCTTGTGGGTCTTATGGTTTGTTTTGTTTTCCACTTAATGAAGACTTTCCAGCAATTTTTTAAAGCAAAAACTAAAAGAAATCTATATTATGTTCTCCTTGATGAAAGTACCCAAACAATTCAAATCAATTATTTATTGAGTGTCTAATCATAGCTGGCATTAGGCCTATTAAAATATCAAAATAGATCTTCAGAACCTCTGAAATCCTAGCTTTTTAGTTCTCTGAAGTTGCAGAAACAAGGAAAACAACATAACTGCATTGTTGTGTAAAAGAGAAAAATTAGTGTTAAATGTAATTTTTCTTTTTCATTTTATCCTCAGAATTAAGAAAAACTAACAAAACTAGTTTTATTACTTAGTTCTCAGAACATAGCTTTGAAGTGGCTGTATGGTAATTATAAGCAGGACTACTTAACAAGTAGAAGACTGAAGGAAGCCTTGCCACTTTTTGTAGACCACATAGTATTTTATATTCAAAGCCAAGGAAAACCTTTACAATGGCTTAATACAAGCTTAATAAGGCCTACAAGGTCTTGTTATTTCTTCATGTAGAAAAAAAATCTCCCTACTCAACCTATATTACTTTGTTTTCAATTAAAACTATTTTGATTATTGGAAAAATTAATAAATCTTTTAAGTAATGTTACTAATTCCTAACTGAAATCTGTTCTTAAATAAGTAAATAAGTTGTGGTGTTTAGATGTTATTGAAAGTCTGAATGATTTCTGAGGAAAGTAGAAATTTGTTAGGATCCACTTGCCATAGCCTTTGTGACATGAAATGGCAAGCTGGTCACTATCCAGTAGCCAGAATGAATTCCATGCCAAAAGAATTTAAGTCATTGGACCACAGGGATAATAGAATCTAAATTTAAAGATCTCACCTCTTTTTAACATTGTATGTTGTATTTTCATTCTTATAAAAAAAAAAAACTACGACCATTATTATTCCTGCTCTTGTTCAAGGGCTGACCATTTGGATTACATGTTCACACATGAATCTCAAAGACTTTCACTAGCAGTAACTGGTTTTTCTGATGGCTGCTAGAATGAGGAAATAAAGGAGTCTTCAAGTGTACTGGAGTAGTGTTTTTAGATTAGTCCTAATCTACACAGAAGAAAATGACTTCTTTCCCATCTATAGATACAAATCAATTTGGAAATAAATAAAAGCTTGGGATTATCTAAACCTATAATTTAAATCTAGTGAAAGTCTAGGTGTTTCAAGAGCTGCACAATGGGATGGAGAGGGTAGGGCTGGGGGAAGAGAAAAAAGTGAAAGGAAAAGAAGAGGAAAAAAGAAAATAAAGGAAAAGAAAAGAGGCAGAAAGGGAGGGAAAGAGAGAAAAGAAAAGAGGAAAAAGAAATGACAGAAAGTAGAAAAGAGGGAAAAAGAAAAAAGGGAGGGAAAGAAGGAAGGAAATAGATTCTCCAGTGCTCAGTTTATAGGGTCCCTCTATACATTGCCACAGAAAGGCAAAGCTTATCATGTTCTATATTTATATATGTGATTGGTTACAGTTCCACATATTTGACTTTTATCATTCATTAAAAATACACTTTCTACAAACTATAAGGCATCATTATATACACACATACATTCAATATCCCTTTTCTTTTAACATTTATATATGTAGGGCAAGAAAGGTAATATGTAACTAAAGTACAAAATCCCTCAAAGTGGAACTTCAAAAGATTTTTTGTATTGGACATCTGCTATTTTAAATTATAACAGTATGATCCTATCCAAAAAAGAAGCCTAATAAGTCAATTTCAGGTTTACTTCTTCCCCGCTATATATAGATTTAAGTATTCTCTGAAGTCTTGTTACTTAATCACTTCACTAGGAAATAGTTTTACTTCTAGAAATTCTAATGTTTGACATATTTAGATACGAAAGTGCATATCTGTGGGAGACCGCTGAGAGACCTGCGGTCTGCATCCATCTTGTACCGCTGAAAGACCTGTGGTCGGCATCCATTTTGTAAACTACCAGCCATCTTGAGAGTTAAGATCCAGTTTCCATATATGGTCAGTTTCCTGTAGTTTCCATATATGGTCAATATCCTGTTAATTACGTAATATTGCCCGATGCTCTGACCACCCTCGCGTGATATCTGGACCTCCCTCCATTGCCTAGCTACCCGCTGACATCAATCCCCACTCCCGCACTGTATATAAACCTGAGCTTTCTGCTTAATAAACAAGATTGATCAGACTCCTGTCTTGTCTCCATTTCTTGTGTCTCTTGTCTCTTTAGTCCCACTCCCCCTCTAGAGTCTCCGTTGACTACCCACGGGTCGGGACACATATCTGAGCTCTCTGAAGAAAGAGAGCCGTAGGATATATTTAGGTATTTAGAAAGGAGTGATTGACTCATGAGATCACAGAGGATAAGAAGGTCCAGGAAAGATACTCCAGTCCAAACCAGAAGCCAAGATCACTGATGTAGATGTCAGAAAGCAGGAAAAGGTGGATGGTCCAGGTCAGGTAGACAGCAGATTTGCCCTTTACTTACCTTTTCATTCTAGCTAAGTCCTCATGAAACTGGACTACATCCTCCCATTACTTTACTTAAACTACCAGTTCAAAGGCCAGATCTCTTCTGCTGACACTTTTACAGGCACACCGGGAAATAGTATTTGCCAGTTATCTGAGAATTCTTTTGTCCAGTCAAATTCACACATTAAATTAACCATGACTGTGTATTTTGAATCTGTACATGTGGTGTCATAGTGGATGTATTAGTCAGCTTTCCCACTGCTGGAGCAAAATACCTGACATCCACAACTTAAAGGAGAAAAGTTTATTTGGCTCACAGCTCCTGATGGGTTCAGGACAAAGCCCCCTGGCTCCAAGGCTGAGACGGCATGGGAGAAAGGCCTGATGGAGAGCAGGTGCTCGTACCAGGACTGCAAGGGAGCAGAGTAAGAAGGAAAGAGCCAGGGACAGGGATACACCCTTCCAGGTTGTGTTCCCAGTCATCTGCCTCTGAGTAAACCCCAGTGCCTAACTGCACACTCAGGCAGGAGCTGGTCAAAGTGTTCATGCCCTAATCAGCATAGTATACTATGATCCAATCACCTTGTAAAAGCCCATGTCTGAATATATCAGACTTTTAGGGGGCATTTTAGGTCAAAATAATAATAATATAAATAGAAAATTTTCCCTTTTTTATGTCTGAATAGTATTCCATTGCATAGATGCACCACATTTTGAATCTACCCAACTGTTAATGGCTATTTCAGGTGTTTCTACTTTGGGCTATTATGAATAATGCTGCTACGACTATTTGTGTGTATGTTTTCATGAGAACATATCTTTTCAATTCTCTCATGGGTAGAATGCCTAGGAGCAGAGCTGTCAGATCACATGGTAAATCTATGCTTGCTTTTTTAGGAACTGCTAATCCATTTTCCAAAGTGGTGGCTCTATTTCATATAACCACTAGCAAGGAACTAGGATCTCAGTTTCTCCCCACACCTGTCATTGTCTGCCTTTTTTATTATAGCCATATAAGGAGTAGGAAATCATATCTCATTGTGACTTTGATTTGCATCTCCTTGATAACCAGTGGTTTTGAACACCCTTTGATATGCTTATTAGTTGTCTGTGTGTGTATCTTCTTTATGGCTATATCTATTTAAACTTCTTTTTTCACTTTTAATTTGCCTTACCCAAAGTCATCAAGAGTTACTCCTATGTTGTCTTCTGAGAGATTATAGTTGTACCACTTACACTTTGGCCCATGACCTATTTTTAGTATATTCTTGCATGTTGTGCAAGTCAGAGATCCAGCTTCATTCCTTTGTGTTATATCCGCGAATCCAGTTGGCCCCTAACCACCTGTAGATTACTCACTTCATTTCTTCTTCAGTTCTCCTTCTTCCTTGGCCTTGGCCATAAGCATGAATAATTTATTATCTCTCAACTATATTTTATTGATCTATATGTCTATCTTATATTAGTAGCCTACTATTTTGGTTAATATAATTTTGTCATCAATTTTGAAGTCACTTAGTGTAAGTAACCAAATTTGGTTTTCTTTTTACAAGGTGGTTTTTTTTTTTTTTTTGCCAGTTTTAGGTCTCTTAGTATATGAAATCATGTCAATTTCTACAGAAAGGAAAGAAGGAGGGAAGAGAAGAGGGAGGAAAGAAAAAGGATAGGAAGGGAAGGGGAGGGAGGGAAGGCAGGGAGACAGGGACACTGGAAGGGAAGGAGGAAGGAGGGAGGAAGGAGGGGAGAGAAAAGGGAAGAGAAGGGGAAGGGAAGAAAGGAGGAAGGGAAGAAGAACAGAAGGAAGGAAAGAAAGGAAAGAAGGAAGGAAGAAGCAAGGAAAGAAGGCAGGGAGGCAGGCAGAAACTGGGCCATTGATAGGGGTTAGACATCAACTGTGGGTCTGTACATCAGTTGGAAGAGCACTGCCATCTTTTTTTTTTTTTTTTTTT